>CM040742.1:9229130-9234130 GCA_022829145.1 Albula goreensis | reverse complement strand
TGAAACGCTGTTAACAGAGAGAGGAGGAACATGTGTTCCTACTGGAAACAGAGGTAGAGGAATAGCGGAGCAGGGAAAAGCTCATTGGTCTAATGCAGGCCTGTCAGGGAGAATCACTCTCACAAATGACATCAGAGAAAAACTGATATATTTTTCTTTTCCACTGACAGGTTAAAAGAGAAGTTCCATGCATTATTTAAGGCAGCTGAGGGCTCTGTCAGCCCGTGATTGCCGCGTTAGCAGAAACAGGTGCTGGTGAGGTAGCGGGGAGCGCGTGGGCACGCCGCTCGCGTCTCTTAACCTTTTCTGTGGGAGCGCCCACCTCCAGTCCTGCGCTGCCACACGGTCAGCACTTTTCTTACTTTGTGCTCCCTCTCTTCTCCTCGCCTTTCTTTTTGAAGCCTTTTTGATTGGACGGTCGGTGTCACTTTCGTTTATCCTGAGCCGGGCCTGTTCAGACACCCTCTTTCGGCCCCTCTCTCAATTGTGTGCTGTGTTTTATAAATGCCCCCCCAACCCCCTCCCCCCGCTGGATCTCTCTCACTCTCTTTTTGGTTCCATGCCCAATTGTGTGCCATGTTTTATAAATGTCTCTCTCTCTCTCTCTCTCTCTCTGCATGAGTGTTTTGGGTGTGTGTTTGTTGTGTGGGATGTGTATGAGGTGTGTGTGAAAGGGCCTGTTTTGCCTACTCTGTGCTGTGGGTTCACAGCTCAGCTCTCAGTCCCAACACTGTGCTGTATATGAGTGTGTGTGAATGTATGTGTGTGTGAGACATAGACAAAGGGAGAGATATAGAGAGAGCTTGTGTCTGTGTGTTTGTGTCTGTGTGTCTGTGTGTCTGTGTGTTTGTCTTACATGCACCATAAGATATGGAGTGAAGCCATAGCAGGCAGTTGATCAGAGATTATTAATGAGACGGATCGTTTTATTTTATTACACACACACACACACACACACACGTGCGCGCACACACACACACACACACACATACTCTCACACATGCATAATAATCATTCTCTCTCTCTCTCTCTCTGTCTTGTCTGTGTGATGGAGATGGGAGGTGTAGCTGCTCAGTGAGCAGTGAGGAGTGTGTTAGACAGGAGGAGCAGCTCAGACACACAGGTGGTGCCTGACAGAGGAGCTGAGCTCAGGCATTCCCCCCTCACTCCTCCTGTCCAATCACATTCTTCCCTTGACTCTTCACTTTCCCCATGTCTGAGCACCTACATGCAGATTGCCGATCACAGTTACACTTCCTGTTAATCTGAGGTCAGGTTTATCTTCATTCTACCGAATCGCTGTACGTCAGTATAATCTGACAAAGCGTTCAGTGGAGGCTACATCTGTACTACATGTATCTACATCCTCTACATACATGTACTCCATCTGATTTGCTTAAGTTTTTAAGGCTTCGATATCAAACAAATTGAAAGAGTAAAACTGATGGGCACATTGTACGTGTTTCCAGCAACAATATAGAGTATTTCTGCAATACTGTTGCAACCAGTGGAAATGAAAAGACAACACCCACACACAAAACTGGTCAGCTTGCATCAATCACACTGCAGGTTAAATTTCTTAGAGCAATATAATATGCAATATTATAATCTTTGCTATAAAACTGTATGAATCCTTGAGAATTATCATTCATTTATGGTAAATAACATGAAAAACACTGGTGAAAATGAAGGTATGGAGTCATTTAACTGTAAGTAGAATAACAGGTCTCATTATAGAGGATACTTCAGAGGCTCTGCACAGCTGCCGTTTAAAAAATCCGCCCAACATCAAAATTCCTGAACAATGCTAAAATGAGAAAAATGATAACATCAGACATAGACATTAAACAACTTGACCATAATATATTCTCTCTTGAAGAAATGTTGATGTTAGAAAATCAAAAGGCAGCAGCAATCTCTTTATATAACATAAATAGCATCAAGAATTTTCTATTAATTATGCCATAAAGTGTGCTTCAGACTTTGGTGTCTCCCTGACAAACTGTACAAGAAAACTATTTTGGAGAATGCTTGCAAGCCATTTAGATCTGTCAGCAGCAGATTCACTCAATATGAAATTCTCTACAGAATTTATTGTACCCCACACAAAACTCCATTAAATTGGCCTGGCTGAGAACGGTACATGCTTTCAGAGGAGAGGCTGGCCATCACATTTAGCGGTGCAATGTAAAACGACGGCAGAGTTCCAGGAACAGTCTGTCAGAAAACAAATGGAACATGTAAACATTAAAGTGTCTCTCACTTCTAGATTATATAAGGTACAAGAGGACTTATCAGATGAACAAATACAGCAAAACGTATTGCTTTATGCATGAATACAAAAAAAGAGGACTACAAAATTTGACCCAAATTGTTGGACCTACAAAACTAATTCTGAAATAGGATAAGCAAGGCAATCAGTATAATAAAACAAGGAAAAAGTCATGCAGCTCATAGGACAATCCTTCAGAATAAAGAAAACAACCCGTGCGAAATATCTATGTGGCATTCAGGTGCTGCAGAGGGTAGAGAAACGTGTTCATGTAGCGCCGGTAGAGCTTTGATAGAGCAGGCTCTCAGGCCCCCTACTGACTATTGGTCGAGATATTGAAACAAACGTTTTCCTATTTCACAGACAGCATCACCATCGTCAAAGGTATATGCCAGCATCCATGGCACGTACAGGAAATAATTAAAGGATAAAAAAAAATAATCATATATGTGTGTGTGTGTGTGTGTGTGTGTGTGTGTGTGTATACGCACACACATAGGCATTGTTCGACTATATATATACTGTTGAACAATGCCTACAATGTGTGTGTGAGTGTATGTATATGTAAAAAAAATGTCAATATATGTATATGTATATATATACATAAATATATACATTGTAGACATTGTTTGACTGTAATATAAATAATATATAACCATAATAATATATTAATACTATAGTATAATATTTATCATTCAGTAAAAATGTAGTATTTTAGTATTTCATAAAATGTTGACATATGTTCTTTATCAATCAGCAGAAAATAAACCAAAGCATATGCTTTTTCAGTATGTCGTTGGCAGAATGGCAAAACCTTTGTGCTGAAACATCTTTTGCTCTTCTGCTTCTACAAAATGTGAAATGCCTTCACTTTTTCAAACGCCTTCAAATTTTCAAACGCCTTCATAATGAAGTTCACATTATTCGTGTTCGTCAGGTGACTGTGTGAAGTCGTTGTTGATGCAAATGTTTTTTATTTAAGTATTTTCAATCATATAATCCACATTTAAGACAATTGTAGAAAATGTTTTGTTGTATTATCAGGAAAATACATAGAATTATAATATTTGTAAATAAATAAATAAATATTTTGGGTCCTCTATTAAATCCAGTTCAACTGAAACTTGATTGCATTATTTCTTGCTTATTTCAAATATAACTTTGAAAATGGGGTTGTTTCTATTAAATAGAAAAACTGACTTTCACTTTAACTTCCTGACCATTTTTCATCATAGCTGCTTCTCCAGGTGTGCTGAACACCCGCTGGGTCATGAAGGGAACATGTGTTTCCACGTCCCTCTCAGAGTACAGGCAGTATTTGACTGGTGTTGTATGTGCAACAGGAAAACAGTAAAGGGAGGTTTTCAAGTGAATGAGAAAAGTCACTCACTCCTCCTGAGGTAGTAACAGTTCAGCTGGGGCAGGGAATGGGGAAAAATGAAAAGAAGTACATGAAATAATGCCCTAATATAAACACAATTGTGGCCAATAAAGCATCTATTCATGTCCAAGTCAGCTAGCCCGTGGTTGTGTTGTTTTATCCCTGAGGGTGGAGGAGGGTGGAGGACATACAGAGTCAACCTTGAGGGTGTAGGAGGGTGGAGGAGGGTAGATGGGGCTCCATCAGAGCAGTGCATGTGCACTTATAGACTACAGCAATTCCTCTGACATCAAATCTGTATCAGCACCGTCTCCTTACCCAGCGCTCCCTCAAACGCACTGTAACAGGAGACACGGTCCCCTACACGGCAACCCCCACAGCCAACCAACAGCCCGCGCCACCCGATATTCCTCTACTGTTTGTTTTCCGCTAAATATTTACAGTGTTGAGTGGGAGGCTGAAGGGAGAGTATCTGCTATCATGAATTCTCTCTCTCTATCTCTCCTTCCTTTTCCTATCCCTTTCATCCTCTCCTTTCTCATTCTCACAATTAAATATTTCCAGATATGTTCTAAATTTTAATAAACTGGAGTAACATTAAAAACAATAAAATGTAATCTTAATATGAAATTTAACCTTAGTATAAATTGTAAATATAAAGAAAATGACCAATGAAATATCTTTACATAAATGAGCCTATATTGGCCATACCTCATAGCTGTAATAATTATATCTATAATGGTAAATTAGCTAACATGAGTGGAAGGTATCAGATGATCACTGTTTCTGTGTCAGGCTGGGATTGACAGCTCAGAGAGACTGGTGGGGTTCTCGCTTCCTCCTCTAAAAGGGCCTGCACTGGGAAGATGGTTGTTTCTTTTTCGCGAACATTTATTTACATTGTTTTCTTTCTTTATTTTTTAAAATTTCTTCACTATACAGTAATTGTGGATTCCTCCCTACTCCTGCTCTCTGCCTCTGTGTCTGTGCATGCAGACCGCGGGGACCGCTCTTCTGTCTTCCATTCTCTCCTTATGAAACAGAACACGAAAGCAGAACAATGCTGTTTGGGCCAGCTGTAGAAATGAGCAGTTTTATCGCTAGAATACATGCAAATGTCCCCTGATGATCAAGAGTACACAAGCTAAGCAATAATTATCTTATTTAAAAATATCAATGTTAATAACTGTGTACTTTATAAATCAGAACATTAATAATGTGGTAATTTATGTACTTCTCATAAGTAAGACTAAACCAGGGCCAGACTCAGTGGTGTGGGAACACTTCAGTTCTTCTTTCATCTCTGCTGTCTGTAAATACCAATATAAATAATGAAATAGTGTATCT
>CM040742.1:6513813-6538630 GCA_022829145.1 Albula goreensis | reverse complement strand
TTCCTTTTTCTTCGTATCTACTATCTGCAGGTTATTTCCAGCCATTCTGAGCAGAAAAATCCACAATTCTAGGGGGTCGGATTTTTCAGACTGTTTTTCAGGTCCGACTTACGTTTTTTCGGTTGTGGCCTCAACTGACTCCTTGCGTTTTCTCCCATTTAATCCATTCCTGGTTCCTTTTTTCTTCGTATCTACTATCTGCAGGTTATTTCCAGTCATTCTGAGCAGAAAAATCTACAATTCTTGGGGTCACATTTTCAGACTTTTTCAGGTCGCGACTTACGTTTTTTCGGTTGTGGCCTCAACTGACTCCTGCGTTTTCTCCCATTTAATCCATTCCTGGTTCCTTTTTTCTTCGTATCTACTATCTGCAGGTTATTTCCAGTCATTCTGAGCAGAAAAATCTACAATTCTTGGGGTCGGATTTTTCAGACTTTTTCAGGGATTTTTTGGCCTCACCTGACTGAGTGCGTTTTCTCCCATTTAATCCCATACTCCTTGCGTTTTCTCCCATTTAATCCATTCCTGGTTCCTTTTTCTTCGTATCTACTATCTGCAGGTTATTTCCAGTCATTCTGAGCAGAAAAATCCACAATTCTAGGGGTCGGATTTTTCAGACTGTTTTCAGGTCCGCTGGCTTACGTTTTTTCGGTTGTGGCCTCAACTGACTCCTTGCGTTTTCTCCCATTTAATCCATTCCTGGTTCCTTTTTTCTTCGTATCTACTATCTGCAGGTTATTTCCAGTCATTCTGAGCAGAAAAATCACAATTCTAGGGGTCGGATTTTTCAGACTTTTTTCAGGTCCGCTGGCTTACGTTTTTTCGGTTGTGGCCTCAACTGACTCCTTGCGTTTTCTCCCATTTAATCCATTCCTGGTTCCTTTTTTCTTCGTATCTACTATCTGCAGGTTATTTCCAGTCATTCTGAGCAGAAAAATCCACAATTCTTGGGGGTCGGATTTTTCAGACTTTTTCAGGTCCATGGCTTACGTTTTTTCGGTTGTGGCCTCAACTGACTCCTTGCGTTTTCTCCCATTTAATCCATTCCTGGTTCCTTTTTTCTTCGTATCTACTATCTGCAGGTTATTTCCAGTCATTCTGAGCAGAAAAATCCACAATTCTAGGGGTCGGATTTTTCAGACTTTTTCAGGTCCCATGCTTACGTTTTTCGGTTGTGGCCTCAACTGACTCCTTGCGTTTTCTCCCATTTAATCCATTCCTGGTTCCTTTTTCTTCGTATCTACTATCTGCAGGTTATTTCCAGTCATTCTGAGCAGAAAAATCACAATTCTAGGGGGTCAGATTTTTCAGACTTTTTTCAGGTCCGCGGCTTACGTTTTTTTCGGTTGTGGCCTCAACTGACTCCTTGCGTTTTCTCCCATTTAATCCATTCCTGGTTCCTTTTTTCTTCGTATCTACTATCTGCAGGTTATTTCCAGTCATTCTGAGCAGAAAAATCCACAATTCTGGGGTCGGATTTTTCAGACTTTTTCAGGTCCCATGGCTTACGTTTTTTCGGTTGTGGCCTCAACTGACTCCTTGCGTTTTCTCCCATTTAATCCATTCCTGGTTCCTTTTTTCTTCGTATCTACTATCTGCAGGTTATTTCCAGTCATTCTGAGCAGAAAAATCCACAATTCTAGGGGGTCGGATTTTTCAGACTGTTTTCAGGTCCGCGACTTACGTTTTTTTCGGTTGTGGCCTCAACTGACTCCTTGCGTTTTCTCCCATTTAATCCATTCCTGGTTCCTTTTTTCTTCGTATCTACTATCTGCAGGTTATTTCCAGTCATTCTGAGCAGAAAAATCCACAATTCTAGGGGTCGGATTTTTCAGACTTTTTCAGGTCCGTGGCTTACGTTTTTTCGGTTGTGGCCTCAACTGACTCCTTGCGTTTTCTCCCATTTAATCCATTCCTGGTTCCTTTTTTCTTCGTATCTACTATCTGCAGGTTATTTCCAGTCATTCTGAGCAGAAAAATCTACAATTCTAGGGGGTCGGATTTTTCAGACTTTTTCAGGTCCGCGGACTTACGTTTTTTTCGGTTGTGGCCTCAACTGACTCCTTGCGTTTTCTCCCATTTAATCCATTCCTGGTTCCTTTTTCTTCGTATCTACTATCTGCAGGTTATTTCCAGTCATTCTGAGCAGAAAAATCCACAATTCTAGGGGTCGGATTTTTCAGACTTTTTCAGGTCCATGACTTACGTTTTTTTCGGTTGTGGCCTCAACTGACTCCTTGCGTTTTCTCCCATTTAATCCATTCCTGGTTCCTTTTTTCTTCGTATCTACTATCTGCAGGTTATTTCCAGTCATTCTGAGCAGAAAAATCCACAATTCTTAGGGGTCGGATTTTTCAGACTTTTTTCAGGTCCGCGGCTTACGTTTTTTTTCGGTTGTGGCCTCAACTGACTCCTTGCGTTTTCTCCCATTTAATCCATTCCTGGTTCCTTTTTTCTTCGTATCTACTATCTGCAGGTTATTTCCAGTCATTCTGAGCAGAAAAATCCACAATTCTAGGGGGTCGGATTTTTCAGACTGTTTTCAGGTCCATGACTTACGTTTTTTTCGGTTGTGGCCTCAACTGACTCCTTGCGTTTTCTCCCATTTAATCCATTCCTGGTTCCTTTTTTCTTCGTATCTACTATCTGCAGGTTATTTCCAGTCATTCTGAGCAGAAAAATCTACAATTCTAGGGGTCGGATTTTTCAGACTGTTTTCAGGTCCGTGGCTTACGTTTTTTCGGTTGTGGCCTCAACTGACTCCTTGCGTTTTCTCCCATTTAATCCATTCCTGGTTCCTTTTTCTTCGTATCTACTATCTGCAGGTTATTTCCAGTCATTCTGAGCAGAAAAATCTACAATTCTTGGGGTCGGATTTTTCAGACTTTTTTCAGGTCCACGGCTTACGTTTTTTTCGGTTGTGGCCTCAACTGACTCCTTGCGTTTTCTCCCATTTAATCCATTCCTGGTTCCTTTTTTCTTCGTATCTACTATCTGCAGGTTATTTCCAGTCATTCTGAGCAGAAAAATCCACAATTCTTGGGGTCGGATTTTTCAGACTTTTTTCAGGTCCATGACTTACGTTTTTTCGGTTGTGGCCTCAACTGACTCCTTGCGTTTTCTCCCATTTAATCCATTCCTGGTTCCTTTTTCTTCGTATCTACTATCTGCAGGTTATTTCCAGTCATTCTGAGCAGAAAAATCCACAATTCTAGGGGGTCGGATTTTTCAGACTTTTTCAGGTCCGACTTACGTTTTTTCGGTTGTGGCCTCAACTGACTCCTTGCGTTTTCTCCCATTTAATCCATTCCTGGTTCCTTTTTTCTTCGTATCTACTATCTGCAGGTTATTTCCAGTCATTCTGAGCAGAAAAATCTACAATTCTAGGGGGTCGGATTTTTCAGACTTTTTCAGGTCCGCTGCTTACGTTTTTTCGGTTGTGGCCTCAACTGACTCCTTGCGTTTTCTCCCATTTAATCCATTCCTGGTTCCTTTTTTCTTCGTATCTACTATCTGCAGGTTATTTCCAGTCATTCTGAGCAGAAAAATCCACAATTCTTGGGGGTCACATTTTTCAGACTTTTTTCAGGTCCATGGCTTACGTTTTTTTCGGTTGTGGCCTCAACTGACTCCTTGCGTTTTCTCCCATTTAATCCATTCCTGGTTCCTTTTTCTTCGTATCTACTATCTGCAGGTTATTTCCAGTCATTCTGAGCAGAAAAATCCACAATTCTTGGGGTCACATTTTTCAGACTTTTTTCAGGTCCGCGGACTTACGTTTTTTTGGTTGTGGCCTCAACTGACTCCTTGCGTTTTCTCCCATTTAATCCATTCCTGGTTCCTTTTTTCTTCGTATCTACTATCTGCAGGTTATTTCCAGTCATTCTGAGCAGAAAAATCCACAATTCTAGGGGGTCGGATTTTTCAGACTTTTTCAGGTCCATGACTTACGTTTTTTCGGTTGTGGCCTCAACTGACTCCTTGCGTTTTCTCCCATTTAATCCATTCCTGGTTCCTTTTTTCTTCGTATCTACTATCTGCAGGTTATTTCCAGTCATTCTGAGCAGAAAAATCACAATTCTAGGGGGTCGGATTTTTCAGACTTTTCAGGTCCGCGGCTTACGTTTTTTCGGTTGTGGCCTCAACTGACTCCTTGCGTTTTCTCCCATTTAATCCATTCCTGGTTCCTTTTTCTTCGTATCTACTATCTGCAGGTTATTTCCAGTCATTCTGAGCAGAAAAATCCACAATTCTTGGGGGTCGGATTTTTCAGACTTTTTTCAGGTCCCATGACTTACGTTTTTTCGGTTGTGGCCTCAACTGACTCCTTGCGTTTTCTCCCATTTAATCCATTCCTGGTTCCTTTTTTCTTCGTATCTACTATCTGCAGGTTATTTCCAGTCATTCTGAGCAGAAAAATCCACAATTCTTGGGGTCACATTTTTCAGACTTTTTTCAGGTCCATGACTTACGTTTTTTCGGTTGTGGCCTCAACTGACTCCTTGCGTTTTCT
This sequence comes from Albula goreensis, assembly GCA_022829145.1. NCBI lineage: Eukaryota > Metazoa > Chordata > Actinopteri > Albuliformes > Albulidae > Albula > Albula goreensis. Next base: position 6,534,117 of record CM040742.1, on the reverse strand, counting down.
CCCATTTAATCCATTCCTGGTTCCTTTTTTTCTTCGTATCTACTATCTGCAGGTTATTTCCAGTCATTCTGAGCAGAAAAATCTACAATTCTGGGGGTCGGATTTTTCAGACTTTTTCAGGTCCGCGACTTACGTTTTTTCGGTTGTGGCCTCAACTGACTCCTCAACTGACTCCTTGCGTTTTCTCCCATTTAATCCATTCCTGGTTCCTTTTTTCTTCGTATCTACTATCTGCAGGTTATTTCCAGTCATTCTGAGCAGAAAAATCCACAATTCTAGGGGTCGGATTTTTCAGACTTTTTCAGGTCCGCGGCTTACGTTTTTTTCGGTTGTGGCCTCAACTGACTCCTTGCGTTTTCTCCCATTTAATCCATTCCTGGTTCCTTTTTTCTTCGTATCTACTATCTGCAGGTTATTTCCAGTCATTCTGAGCAGAAAAATCCACAATTCTAGGGGGTCGGATTTTTCAGACTTTTTCAGGTCCGTGGCTTACGTTTTTTCGGTTGTGGCCTAAACTGACTCCTTGCGTTTTCTCCCATTTAATCCATTCCTGGTTCCTTTTTTCTTCGTATCTACTATCTGCAGGTTATTTCCAGTCATTCTGAGCAGAAAAATCCACAATTCTAGGGGGTCGGATTTTTCAGACTTTTTTCAGGTCCATGGCTTACGTTTTTTCGGTTGTGGCCTCAACTGACTCCTTGCGTTTTTCTCCCATTTAATCCATTCCTGGTTCCTTTTTTCTTCGTATCTACTATCTGCAGGTTATTTCCAGTCATTCTGAGCAGAAAAATCCACAATTCTAGGGGGTCGGATTTTTCAGACTTTTTTCAGGTCCCATGGCTTACGTTTTTTCGGTTGTGGCCTCAACTGACTCCTTGCGTTTTCTCCCATTTAATCCATTCCTGGTTCCTTTTTTCTTCGTATCTACTATCTGCAGGTTATTTCCAGTCATTCTGAGCAGAAAAATCCACAATTCTAGGGGTCGGATTTTTCAGACTTTTTCAGGTCCCATGACTTACGTTTTTTCGGTTGTGGCCTCAACTGACTCCTTGCGTTTTCTCCCATTTAATCCATTCCTGGTTCCTTTTTCTTCGTATCTACTACTATCTGCAGGTTATTTCCAGTCATTCTGAGCAGAAAAATCCACAATTCTAGGGGTCACGGATTTTTCAGACTTTTTCAGGTCCGCATGCTTACGTTTTTTCGGTTGTGGCCTCAACTGACTCCTTGCGTTTTCTCCCATTTAATCCATTCCTGGTTTTTTTTTCTTCGTATCTACTATCTGCAGGTTATTTCCAGTCATTCTGAGCAGAAAAATCCACAATTCTGGGGTCGGATTTTTCAGACTTTTTCAGGTCCGCTTGACTTACGTTTTTTCGGTTGTGGCCTCAACTGACTCCTTGCGTTTTCTCCCATTTAATCCATTCCTGGTTCCTTTTTTCTTCGTATCTACTATCTGCAGGTTATTTCCAGTCATTCTGAGCAGAAAAATCCACAATTCTAGGGGTCGGATTTTTCAGACTTTTTCAGGTCCGCATGACTTACGTTTTTTTCGGTTGTGGCCTCAACTGACTCCTTGCGTTTTCTCCCATTTAATCCATTCCTGGTTCCTTTTTTCTTCGTATCTACTATCTGCAGGTTATTTCCAGTCATTCTGAGCAGAAAAATCCACAATTCTGGGGTCGGATTTTTCAGACTTTTTCAGGTCCATGGCTTACGTTTTTCGGTTGTGGCCTCAACTGACTCCTTGCGTTTTCTCCCATTTAATCCATTCCTGGTTCCTTTTTTCTTCGTATCTACTATCTGCAGGTTATTTCCAGTCATTCTGAGCAGAAAAATCCACAATTCTGGGGGTCGGATTTTTCAGACTTTTTCAGGTCCATGCTTACGTTTTTTCGGTTGTGGCCTCAACTGACTCCTTGCGTTTTCTCCCATTTAATCCATTCCTGGTTCCTTTTTCTTCGTATCTACTATCTGCAGGTTATTTCCAGTCATTCTGAGCAGAAAAATCCACAATTCTAGGGGGTCGGATTTTTCAGACTGTTTTCAGGTCATGACTTACGTTTTTTCGGTTGTGGCCTCAACTGACTCCTTGCGTTTTCTCCCATTTAATCCATTCCTGGTTCCTTTTTTCTTCGTATCTACTATCTGCAGGTTATTTCCAGTCATTCTGAGCAGAAAAATCCACAATTCTAGGGGGTCGGATTTTTCAGACTTTTTCAGGTCCATGACTTACGTTTTTTCGGTTGTGGCCTCAACTGACTCCTTGCGTTTTCTCCCATTTAATCCATTCCTGGTTCTTTTTTCTTCGTATCTACTATCTGCAGGTTATTTCCAGTCATTCTGAGCAGAAAAATCCACAATTCTAGGGGTCGGATTTTTCAGACTTTTTCAGGTCCATGACTTACGTTTTTTTTCGGTTGTGGCCTCAACTGACTCCTTGCGTTTTCTCCCATTTAATCCATTCCTGGTTCCTTTTTCTTCGTATCTACTATCTGCAGGTTATTTCCAGTCATTCTGAGCAGAAAAATCCACAATTCTAGGGGTCGGATTTTTCAGACTTTTTTCAGGTCCATGCTTACGTTTTTTCGGTTGTGGCCTCAACTGACTCCTTGCGTTTTCTCCCATTTAATCCATTCCTGGTTCCTTTTTTCTTCGTATCTACTATCTGCAGGTTATTTCCAGTCATTCTGAGCAGAAAAATCCACAATTCTAGGGGTCGGATTTTTCAGACTTTTTCAGGTCCGCGGCTTACGTTTTTTCGGTTGTGGCCTCAACTGACTCCTTGCGTTTTCTCCCATTTAATCCATTCCTGGTTCCTTTTTTCTTCGTATCTACTATCTGCAGGTTATTTCCAGTCATTCTGAGCAGAAAAATCCACAATTCTAGGGGGTCGGATTTTTCAGACTTTTTCAGGTCCCATGACTTACGTTTTTTCGGTTGTGGCCTCAACTGACTCCTTGCGTTTTCTCCCATTTAATCCATTCCTGGTTCCTTTTTTTCTTCGTATCTACTATCTGCAGGTTATTTCCAGTCATTCTGAGCAGAAAAATCCACAATTCTAGGGGGTCGGATTTTTCAGACTTTTTCAGGTCCATGACTTACGTTTTTTCGGTTGTGGCCTCAACTGACTCCTTGCGTTTTCTCCCATTTAATCCATTCCTGGTTCCTTTTTTCTTCGTATCTACTATCTGCAGGTTATTTCCAGTCATTCTGAGCAGAAAAATCCACAATTCTAGGGGGTCGGATTTTTCAGACTTTTTCAGGTCCTTTGACTTACGTTTTTTTTCGGTTGTGGCCTCAACTGACTCCTTGCGTTTTCTCCCATTTAATCCATTCCTGGTTCCTTTTTTCTTCGTATCTACTATCTGCAGGTTATTTCCAGTCATTCTGAGCAGAAAAATCCACAATTCTTAGGGGGTCGGATTTTTCAGACTTTTTTCAGGTCCGCATGACTTACGTTTTTTCGGTTGTGGCCTCAACTGACTCCTTGCGTTTTCTCCCATTTAATCCATTCCTGGTTTCCTTTTTTCTTCGTATCTACTATCTGCAGGTTATTTCCAGTCATTCTGAGCAGAAAAATCCACAATTCTAGGGTCGGATTTTTCAGACTTTTTCAGGTCCGCGGCTTACGTTTTTTCGGTTGTGGCCTCAACTGACTCCTTGCGTTTTCTCCCATTTAATCCATTCCTGGTTCCTTTTTTCTTCGTATCTACTATCTGCAGGTTATTTCCAGTCATTCTGAGCAGAAAAATCCACAATTCTAGGGGGTCGGATTTTTCAGACTTTTTCAGGTCCATGACTTACGTTTTTTCGGTTGTGGCCTCAACTGACTCCTTGCGTTTTCTCCCATTTAATCCATTCCTGGTTCCTTTTTCTTCGTATCTACTATCTGCAGGTTATTTCCAGTCATTCTGAGCAGAAAAATCCACAATTCTAGGGGGTCGGATTTTTCAGACTTTCAGGTCCGCGGCTTACGTTTTTTCGGTTGTGGCCTCAACTGACTCCTTGCGTTTTCTCCCATTTAATCCATTCCTGGTTCCTTTTTTCTTCGTATCTACTATCTGCAGGTTATTTCCAGTCATTCTGAGCAGAAAAATCCACAATTCTAGGGGTCGGATTTTTCAGACTTTTTCAGGTCCCTGACTTACGTTTTTTCGGTTGTGGCCTCAACTGACTCCTTGCGTTTTCTCCCATTTAATCCATTCCTGGTTCCTTTTTTCTTCGTATCTACTATCTGCAGGTTATTTCCAGTCATTCTGAGCAGAAAAATCCACAATTCTAGGGGGTCGGATTTTTCAGACTTTTTCAGGTCCATGACTTACGTTTTTTCGGTTGTGGCCTCAACTGACTCCTTGCGTTTTCTCCCATTTAATCCATTCCTGGTTCCTTTTTTCTTCGTATCTACTATCTGCAGGTTATTTCCAGCCATTCTGAGCAGAAAAATCCACAATTCTAGGGGGTCGGATTTTTCAGACTTTTTCAGGTCAGACTTTTTTTTCGGTTGTGCCTCAACTGACTCCTTGCGTTTTCTCCCATTTAATCCATTCCTGGTTCCTTTTTCTTCGTATCTACTATCTGCAGGTTATTTCCAGTCATTCTGAGCAGAAAAATCCACAATTCTTGGGGTCGGATTTTCAGACTTTTTCAGGTCTTACCATTTGTGGCCTCAACTGACTCCTTGCGTTTTCTCCCATTTAATCCATTCCTGGTTCCTTTTTTCTTCGTATCTACTATCTGCAGGTTATTTCCAGTCATTCTGAGCAGAAAAATCCACAATTCTAGGGGGGGATTTTTCAGACTTTTTCAGGTCCATGGCTTACGTTTTTTCGGTTGTGGCCTCAACTGACTCCTTGCGTTTTCTCCCATTTAATCCATTCCTGGTTCCTTTTTTTATCGTATCTACTATCTGCAGGTTATTTCCAGTCATTCTGAGCAGAAAAATCCACAATTCTGGGGTCGGATTTTTCAGACTTTTTTCAGGTCCGCGGCTTACGTTTTTTCGGTTGTGGCCTCAACTGACTCCTTGCGTTTTCTCCCATTTAATCCATTCCTGGTTCCTTTTTTCTTCGTATCTACTATCTGCAGGTTATTTCCAGTCATTCTGAGCAGAAAAATCTACAATTCTAGGGGGTCGGATTTTTCAGACTCTTTTCAGGTCCATGGCTTACGTTTTTTCGGTTGTGGCCTCAACTGACTCCTTGCGTTTTCTCCCATTTAATCCATTCCTGGTTCCTTTTTTCTTCGTATCTACTATCTGCAGGTTATTTCAGTCATTCTGAGCAGAAAAATCCACAATTCTAGGGGTCGGATTTTTCAGACTTTTTCAGGTCCGCGGCTTACGTTTTTTCGGTTGTGGCCTCAACTGACTCCTTGCGTTTTCTCCCATTTAATCCATTCCTGGTTCCTTTTTTCTTCGTATCTACTATCTGCAGGTTATTTCCAGTCATTCTGAGCAGAAAAATCCACAATTCTAGGGGGTCACATTTTTCAGACTTTTTCAGGTCCCATGACTTACGTTTTTTTCGGTTGTGGCCTCAACTGACTCCTTGCGTTTTCTCCCATTTAATCCATTCCTGGTTCCTTTTTCTTCGTATCTACTATCTGCAGGTTATTTCCAGTCATTCTGAGCAGAAAAATCACAATTCTAGGGGTCGGATTTTTCAGACTTTTTTCAGGTCCATGGCTTACGTTTTTTTTTTCGGTTGTGGCCTCAACTGACTCCTTGCGTTTTCTCCCATTTAATCCATTCCTGGTTCCTTTTTTCTTCGTATCTACTATCTGCAGGTTATTTCCAGTCATTCTGAGCAGAAAAATCTACAATTCTAGGGGGTCGGATTTTTCAGACTTTTTTCAGGTCCGCGGCTTACGTTTTTTCGGTTGTGGCCTCAACTGACTCCTTGCGTTTTCTCCCATTTAATCCATTCCTGGTTCCTTTTTTCTTCGTATCTACTATCTGCAGGTTATTTCCAGTCATTCTGAGCAGAAAAATCCACAATTCTGGGGGTCGGATTTTTCAGACTTTTTTCAGGTCCCATGGCTTACGTTTTTTCGGTTGTGGCCTCAACTGACTCCTTGCGTTTTCTCCCCATTTAATCCATTCCTGGTTCCTTTTTTCTTCGTATCTACTATCTGCAGGTTATTTCCAGTCATTCTGAGCAGAAAAATCCACAATTCTTGGGGTCGGATTTTTCAGACTTTTTTCAGGTCCGCGGCTTACGTTTTTTTCGGTTGTGGCCTCAACTGACTCCTTGCGTTTTCTCCCATTTAATCCATTCCTGGTTCCTTTTTCTTCGTATCTACTATCTGCAGGTTATTTCCAGTCATTCTGAGCAGAAAAATCTACAATTCTAGGGGGTCGGATTTTTCAGACTTTTTCAGGTCCGCGGCTTACGTTTTTTTTCGGTTGTGGCCTCAACTGACTCCTTGCGTTTTCTCCCATTTAATCCATTCCTGGTTCCTTTTTTTCTTCGTATCTACTATCTGCAGGTTATTTCCAGTCATTCTGAGCAGAAAAATCCACAATTCTAGGGGGTCGGATTTTTCAGACTTTTTCAGGTCCATGGCTTACGTTTTTTCGGTTGTGGCCTCAACTGACTCTCCTTGCGTTTTCTCCCATTTAATCCATTCCTGGTTCTTTTTTCTTCGTATCTACTATCTGCAGGTTATTTCCAGTCATTCTGAGCAGAAAAATCCACAATTCTTGGGGGTCGGATTTTTCAGACTTTTTTCAGGTCCGCGGCTTACGTTTTTTTCGGTTGTGGCCTCAACTGACTCCTTGCGTTTTCTCCCATTTAATCCATTCCTGGTTCCTTTTTTTCTTCGTATCTACTATCTGCAGGTTATTTCCAGTCATTCTGAGCAGAAAAATCCACAATTCTTGGGGTCGGATTTTTCAGACTTTTTCAGGTCTGCGGCTTACGTTTTTTCGGTTGTGGCCTCAACTGACTCCTTGCGTTTTCTCCCATTTAATCCATTCCTGGTTCCTTTTTTCTTCGTATCTACTATCTGCAGGTTATTTCCAGTCATTCTGAGCAGAAAAATCCACAATTCTAGGGGTCGGATTTTTCAGACTTTTTCAGGTCCGCGGCTTACGTTTTTTCGGTTGTGGCCTCAACTGACTCCTTGCGTTTTCTCCCATTTAATCCATTCCTGGTTCCTTTTTTTTTCTTCGTATCTACTATCTGCAGGTTATTTCCAGTCATTCTGAGCAGAAAAATCCACAATTCTAGGGGGTCGGATTTTTCAGACTTTTTTCAGGTCATGGCTTACGTTTTTTCGGTGTTGTGGCCTCAACTGACTCCTTGCGTTTTCTCCCATTTAATCCATTCCTGGTTCCTTTTTTCTTCGTATCTACTATCTGCAGGTTATTTCCAGTCATTCTGAGCAGAAAAATCTACAATTCTAGGGGGTCGGATTTTTCAGACTTTTTCAGGTCCGCGGCTTACGTTTTTTCGGTTGTGGCCTCAACTGACTCCTTGCGTTTTCTCCCATTTAATCCATTCCTGGTTCCTTTTTTCTTCGTATCTACTATCTGCAGGTTATTTCCAGTCATTCTGAGCAGAAAAATCCACAATTCTGGGGTCGGATTTTTCAGACTTTTTTCAGGTCCGTGGCTTACGTTTTTTCGGTTGTGGCCTCAACTGACTCCTTGCGTTTTCTCCCATTTAATCCATTCCTGGTTCCTTTTTTCTTCGTATCTACTATCTGCAGGTTATTTCCAGTCATTCTGAGCAGAAAAATCCACAATTCTTAGGGGGTCGGATTTTTCAGACTTTTTCAGGTCCAGTGGCTTACGTTTTTTCGGTTGTGGCCTCAACTGACTCCTTGCGTTTTCTCCCATTTAATCCATTCCTGGTTCCTTTTTTCTTCGTATCTACTATCTGCAGGTTATTTCCAGTCATTCTGAGCAGAAAAATCACAATTCTTGGGGGTCGGATTTTTCAGACTTTTTCAGGTCCATGGCTTACGTTTTTTCGGTTGTGGCCTCAACTGACTCCTTGCGTTTTCTCCCATTTAATCCATTCCTGGTTCCTTTTTCTTCGTATCTACTATCTGCAGGTTATTTCCAGTCATTCTGAGCAGAAAAATCCACAATTCTAGGGGGTCGGATTTTTCAGACTTTTTTCAGGTCCGCTGGCTTACGTTTTTTCGGTTGTGGCCTCAACTGACTCCTTGCGTTTTCTCCCATTTAATCCATTCCTGGTTCCTTTTTTCTTCGTATCTACTATCTGCAGGTTATTTCCAGTCATTCTGAGCAGAAAAATCCACAATTCTTGGGGTCGGATTTTTCAGACTTTTTCAGGTCCATGGCTTACGTTTTTTTTTTCGGTTGTGGCCTCAACTGACTCCTTGCGTTTTCTCCCATTTAATCCATTCCTGGTTCCTTTTTTCTTCGTATCTACTATCTGCAGGTTATTTCCAGTCATTCTGAGCAGAAAAAATCACAATTCTAGGGGGTCGGATTTTTCAGACTTTTTCAGGTCCATGACTTACGTTTTTTCGGTTGTGGCCTCAACTGACTCCTTGCGTTTTCTCCCATTTAATCCATTCCTGGTTCCTTTTTCTTCGTATCTACTATCTGCAGGTTATTTCCAGTCATTCTGAGCAGAAAAATCCACAATTCTAGGGGGTCGGATTTTTCAGACTTTTTTTTCTCCTTACGTTTTTTCGGTTGTGGCCTCAACTGACTCCTTGCGTTTTCTCCCATTTAATCCATTCCTGGTTCCTTTTTTTTTCTTCGTATCTACTATCTGCAGGTTATTTCCAGTCATTCTGAGCAGAAAAATCCACAATTCTAGGGGGGATTTTTCAGACTTTTTCAGGTCCGACTTACGTTTTTTTTCGGTTGTGGCCTCAACTGACTCCTTGCGTTTTCTCCCATTTAATCCATTCCTGGTTCCTTTTTCTTCGTATCTACTATCTGCAGGTTATTTCCAGTCATTCTGAGCAGAAAAATCACAATTCTAGGGGTCGGATTTTTCAGACTTTTTCAGGTCCATGGCTTACGTTTTTTCGGTTGTGGCCTCAACTGACTCCTTGCGTTTTCTCCCATTTAATCCATTCCTGGTTCCTTTTTTCTTCAGTATCTACTATCTGCAGGTTATTTCCAGTCATTCTGAGCAGAAAAATCCACAATTCTTGGGGGTCGGATTTTTCAGACTTTTTCAGGTCCATGACTTACGTTTTTTTCGGTTGTGGCCTCAACTGACTCCTTGCGTTTTCTCCCATTTAATCCATTCCTGGTTCCTTTTTTCTTCGTATCTACTATCTGCAGGTTATTTCCAGTCATTCTGAGCAGAAAAATCCACAATTCTTGGGGGGGGTCGGATTTTTCAGACTTTTTCAGGTCCATGGCTTACGTTTTTTCGGTTGTGGCCTCAACTGACTCCTTGCGTTTTCTCCCATTTAATCCATTCCTGGTTCCTTTTTTCTTCGTATCTACTATCTGCAGGTTATTTCCAGTCATTCTGAGCAGAAAAATCCACAATTCTAGGGGGTCGGATTTTTCAGACTGTTTTCAGGTCCATGCTTACGTTTTTTTCGGTTGTGGCCTCAACTGACTCCTTGCGTTTTCTCCCATTTAATCCATTCCTGGTTCCTTTTTTCTTCGTATCTACTATCTGCAGGTTATTTCCAGTCATTCTGAGCAGAAAAATCCACAATTCTTGGGGGTCGGATTTTTCAGACTTTTTTCAGGTCCATGGCTTACGTTTTTTTTCGGTTGTGGCCTCAACTGACTCCTTGCGTTTTCTCCCATTTAATCCATTCCTGGTTCCTTTTTTCTTCGTATCTACTATCTGCAGGTTATTTCCAGTCATTCTGAGCAGAAAAATCCACAATTCTAGGGGGTCGGATTTTTCAGACTTTTTTCAGGTCCATGGCTTACGTTTTTTCGGTTGTGGCCTCAACTGACTCCTTGCGTTTTCTCCCATTTAATCCATTCCTGGTTCCTTTTTTCTTCGTATCTACTATCTGCAGGTTATTTCCAGTCATTCTGAGCAGAAAAATCTACAATTCTAGGGGTCGGATTTTTCAGACTTTTTCAGGTCCGTGGCTTACGTTTTTTCGGTTGTGGCCTCAACTGACTCCTTGCGTTTTCTCCCATTTAATCCATTCCTGGTTCCTTTTTTCTTCGTATCTACTATCTGCAGGTTATTTCCAGTCATTCTGAGCAGAAAAATCCACAATTCTAGGGGGTCGGATTTTTCAGACTTTTTCAGGTCCCGGCTTACGTTTTTTCGGTTGTGGCCTCAACTGACTCCTTGCGTTTTCTCCCATTTAATCCATTCCTGGTTCCTTTTTTCTTCGTATCTACTATCTGCAGGTTATTTCCAGTCATTCTGAGCAGAAAAATCCACAATTCTAGGGGGTCGGATTTTTCAGACTTTTTTCAGGTCCGCATGACTTACGTTTTTTTCGGTTGTGGCCTCAACTGACTCCTTGCGTTTTCTCCCATTTAATCCATTCCTGGTTCCTTTTTTCTTCGTATCTACTATCTGCAGGTTATTTCCAGTCATTCTGAGCAGAAAAATCCACAATTCTAGGGGTCGGATTTTTCAGACTTTTTCAGGTCCGCGGCTTACGTTTTTTCGGTTGTGGCCTCAACTGACTCCTTGCGTTTTCTCCCATTTAATCCATTCCTGGTTCCTTTTTTCTTCGTATCTACTATCTGCAGGTTATTTCCAGTCATTCTGAGCAGAAAAATCCACAATTCTAGGGGGTCGGATTTTTCAGACTTTTTTCAGGTCCGCGGCTTACGTTTTTTCGGTTGTGGCCTCAACTGACTCCTTGCGTTTTCTCCCATTTAATCCATTCCTGGTTCCTTTTTTCTTCGTATCTACTATCTGCAGGTTATTTCCAGTCATTCTGAGCAGAAAAATCCACAATTCTGGGGGTCGGATTTTTCAGACTTTTTCAGGTCCGCTGACTTACGTTTTTTCGGTTGTGGCCTCAACTGACTCCTTGCGTTTTCTCCCATTTAATCCATTCCTGGTTCCTTTTTTCTTCGTATCTACTATCTGCAGGTTATTTCCAGTCATTCTGAGCAGAAAAATCCACAATTCTGGGGGTCGGATTTTTCAGACTTTTTCAGGTCCATGGCTTACGTTTTTTCGGTTGTGGCCTCAACTGACTCCTTGCGTTTTCTCCCATTTAATCCATTCCTGGTTCCTTTTTTCTTCGTATCTACTATCTGCAGGTTATTTCCAGTCATTCTGAGCAGAAAAATCCACAATTCTAGGGGGTCGGATTTTTCAGACTTTTTTCAGGTCCATGGCTTACGTTTTTTTCGGTTGTGGCCTCAACTGACTCCTTGCGTTTTCTCCCATTTAATCCATTCCTGGTTCCTTTTTTCTTCGTATCTACTATCTGCAGGTTATTTCCAGTCATTCTGAGCAGAAAAATCTACAATTCTAGGGGGTCGGATTTTTCAGACTGTTTTCAGGTCCGCGGCTTACGTTTTTTCGGTTGTGGCCTCAACTGACTCCTTGCGTTTTCTCCCATTTAATCCATTCCTGGTTCCTTTTTTTCTTCGTATCTACTATCTGCAGGTTATTTCCAGTCATTCTGAGCAGAAAAATCCACAATTCTAGGGTGTCGGATTTTTCAGACTTTTTCAGGTCCGCGGCTTACGTTTTTTCGGTTGTGGCCTCAACTGACTCCTTGCGTTTTCTCCCATTTAATCCATTCCTGGTTCCTTTTTTCTTCGTATCTACTATCTGCAGGTTATTTCCAGTCATTCTGAGCAGAAAAATCCACAATTCTAGGGGGTCGGATTTTTCAGACTTTTTCAGGTCCATGACTTACGTTTTTTCGGTTGTGGCCTCAACTGACTCCTTGCGTTTTCTCCCATTTAATCCATTCCTGGTTCCTTTTTTCTTCGTATCTACTATTGCAGGTTATTTCCAGTCATTCTGAGCAGAAAAATCCACAATTCTAGGGGTCGGATTTTTCAGACTTTTTCAGGTCCATGGCTTACGTTTTTTTTCGGTTGTGGCCTCAACTGACTCCTTGCGTTTTCTCCCATTTAATCCATTCCTGGTTCCTTTTTTCTTCGTATCTACTATCTGCAGGTTATTTCCAGTCATTCTGAGCAGAAAAATCCACAATTCTAGGGGTCGGATTTTTCAGACTTTTTTCAGGTCCGCATGCTTACGTTTTTTCGGTTGTGGCCTCAACTGACTCCTTGCGTTTTCTCCCATTTAATCCATTCCTGGTTCCTTTTTTCTTCGTATCTACTATCTGCAGGTTATTTCCAGTCATTCTGAGCAGAAAAATCCACAATTCTAGGGGTCGGATTTTTCAGACTTTTTCAGGTCCATGGCTTACGTTTTTTCGGTTGTGGCCTCAACTGACTCCTTGCGTTTTCTCCCATTTAATCCATTCCTGGTTCCTTTTTCTTCGTATCTACTATCTGCAGGTTATTTCCAGTCATTCTGAGCAGAAAAATCCACAATTCTTGGGGGTCGGATTTTTCAGACTTTTTCAGGTCCGCGGCTTTACGTTTTTTCGGTTGTGGCCTCAACTGACTCCTTGCGTTTTCTCCCATTTCCCATTTAATCCATTCCTGGTTCCTTTTTCTTCGTATCTACTATCTGCAGGTTATTTCCAGTCATTCTGAGCAGAAAAATCACAATTCTAGGGGGTCGGATTTTTCAGACTTTTTCAGGTCCGCGGCTTACGTTTTTTTCGGTTGTGGCCTCAACTGACTCCTTGCGTTTTCTCCCATTTAATCCATTCCTGGTTCCTTTTTTCTTCGTATCTACTATCTGCAGGTTATTTCCAGTCATTCTGAGCAGAAAAATCCACAATTCTAGGGGTCGGATTTTTCAGACTTTTTTTCAGGTCCGCATGGCTTACGTTTTTTCGGTTGTGGCCTCAACTGACTCCTTGCGTTTTCTCCCATTTAATCCATTCCTGGTTCCTTTTTTCTTCGTATCTACTATCTGCAGGTTATTTCCAGTCATTCTGAGCAGAAAAATCCACAATTCTAGGGGTCGGATTTTTCAGACTTTTTTCAGGTCAGGTCCGCGGACTTACGTTTTTTCGGTTGTGGCCTCAACTGACTCCTTGCGTTTTCTCCCATTTAATCCATTCCTGGTTCCTTTTTTCTTCGTATCTACTATCTGCAGGTTATTTCCAGTCATTCTGAGCAGAAAAATCTACAATTCTAGGGGTCGGATTTTTCAGACTGACTTACGTTTTTTCGGTTGTGGCCTCAACTGACTCCTTGCGTTTTCTCCCATTTAATCCATTCCTGGTTCCTTTTTTCTTCGTATCTACTATCTGCAGGTTATTTCCAGTCATTCTGAGCAGAAAAATCCACAATTCTAGGGGGTCGGATTTTTCAGACTTTTTCAGGTCCCATGACTTATTTTTTTTCGGTTGTGGCCTCAACTGACTCCTTGCGTTTTCTCCCATTTAATCCATTCCTGGTTCCTTTTTTTCGTATCTACTATCTGCAGGTTATTTCCAGTCATTCTGAGCAGAAAAATCCACAATTCTGGGGGTCGGATTTTTCAGACTTTTTCAGGTCATGCTTACGTTTTTTCGGTTGTGGCCTCAACTGACTCCTTGCGTTTTCTCCCATTTAATCCATTCCTGGTTCCTTTTTTCTTCGTATCTACTATCTGCAGGTTATTTCCAGTCATTCTGAGCAGAAAAATCCACAATTCTAGGGGGTCGGATTTTTCAGACTTTTTCAGGTCCGCGGCTTACGTTTTTTCGGTTGTGGCCTCAACTGACTCCTTGCGTTTTCTCCCATTTAATCCATTCCTGGTTCCTTTTTTCTTCGTATCTACTATCTGCAGGTTATTTCCAGTCATTCTGAGCAGAAAAATCCACAATTCTGGGGGTCATTTTTCAGACTTTTTCAGGTCCGCGGCTTACGTTTTTTCGGTTGTGGCCTCAACTGACTCCTTGCGTTTTCTCCCATTTAATCCATTCCTGGTTCCTTTTTTCTTCGTATCTACTATCTGCAGGTTATTTCCAGTCATTCTGAGCAGAAAAATCACAATTCTTAGGGGTCGGATTTTTCAGACTTTTTCAGGTCCGCGACTTACGTTTTTTCGGTTGTGGCCTCAACTGACTCCTTGCGTTTTCTCCCATTTAATCCATTCCTGGTTCCTTTTTTTCTTCGTATCTACTATCTGCAGGTTATTTCCAGTCATTCTGAGCAGAAAAATCCACAATTCTAGGGGTCGGATTTTTCAGACTTTTCAGGTCCGCGGCTTACGTTTTTTCGGTTGTGGCCTCAACTGACTCCTTGCGTTTTCTCCCATTTAATCCATTCCTGGTTCCTTTTTTCTTCGTATCTACTATCTGCAGGTTATTTCCAGTCATTCTGAGCAGAAAAATCCACAATTCTAGGGGTCGGATTTTTCAGACTTTTTCAGGTCCGCGGCTTACGTTTTTTCGGTTGTGGCCTCAACTGACTCCTTGCGTTTTCTCCCATTTAATCCATTCCTGGTTCCTTTTTTCTTCGTATCTACTATCTGCAGGTTATTTCCAGTCATTCTGAGCAGAAAAATCCACAATTCTAGGGGGTCGGATTTTTCAGACTGTTTTCAGGTCCATGACTTACGTTTTTTTTTCGGTTGTGGCCTCAACTGACTCCTTGCGTTTTCTCCCATTTAATCCATTCCTGGTTCCTTTTTTCTTCGTATCTACTATCTGCAGGTTATTTCCAGTCATTCTGAGCAGAAAAATCTACAATTCTAGGGGTCGGATTTTTCAGACTTTTTCAGGTCCGCGACTTACGTTTTTTCGGTTGTGGCCTCAACTGACTCCTTGCGTTTTCTCCCATTTAATCCATTCCTGGTTCCTTTTTTCTTCGTATCTACTATCTGCAGGTTATTTCCAGTCATTCTGAGCAGAAAAATCCACAATTCTAGGGGGTCGGATTTTTCAGACTTTTTTCAGGTCCATGGCTTACGTTTTTTTCGGTTTTGTCAACTGACTCCTTGCGTTTTCTCCCATTTAATCCATTCCTGGTTCCTTTTTTCTTCGTATCTACTATCTGCAGGTTATTTCCAGTCATTCTGAGCAGAAAAATCCACAATTCTGGGGGTCGGATTTTTCAGACTTTTTTCAGGTCCATGACTTACGTTTTTTTTTCGGTTGTGGCCTCAACTGACTCCTTGCGTTTTCTCCCATTTAATCCATTCCTGGTTCCTTTTTCTTCGTATCTACTATCTGCAGGTTATTTCCAGTCATTCTGAGCAGAAAAATCTACAATTCTAGGGGTCGGATTTTTCAGACTGTTTTCAGGTCCGCGGCTTACGTTTTTTCGGTTGTGGCCTCAACTGACTCCTTGCGTTTTCTCCCATTTAATCCATTCCTGGTTCCTTTTTTTCTTCGTATCTACTATCTGCAGGTTATTTCCAGTCATTCTGAGCAGAAAAATCCACAATTCTAGGGGTCGGATTTTTCAGACTTTTTTCAGGTCCGTGGCTTACGTTTTTTTCGGTTGTGGCCTCAACTGACTCCTTGCGTTTTCTCCCATTTAATCCATTCCTGGTTCCTTTTTTCTTCGTATCTACTATCTGCAGGTTATTTCCAGTCATTCTGAGCAGAAAAATCCACAATTCTAGGGGGTCGGATTTTTCAGACTTTTTTCAGGTCCGCGGCTTACGTTTTTTCGGTTGTGGCCTCAACTGACTCCTTGCGTTTTCTCCCATTTAATCCATTCCTGGTTCCTTTTTTCTTCGTATCTACTATCTGCAGGTTATTTCCAGTCATTCTGAGCAGAAAAATCCACAATTCTTGGGGTCGGATTTTTCAGACTTTTTCAGGTCCCGGCTTACGTTTTTTTTTTTCGGTTGTGGCCTCAACTGACTCCTTGCGTTTTCTCCCATTTAATCCATTCCTGGTTCCTTTTTTCTTCGTATCTACTATCTGCAGGTTATTTCCAGTCATTCTGAGCAGAAAAATCACAATTCTAGGGGGTCGGATTTTTCAGACTTTTTCAGGTCCGTGGCTTACGTTTTTTTCGGTTGTGGCCTCAACTGACTCCTTGCGTTTTCTCCCATTTAATCCATTCCTGGTTCCTTTTTTCTTCGTATCTACTATCTGCAGGTTATTTCCAGTCATTCTGAGCAGAAAAATCCACAATTCTTGGGGGTCACATTTTTCAGACTTTTTTCAGGTCCGCGGCTTACGTTTTTTCGGTTGTGGCCTCAACTGACTCCTTGCGTTTTCTCCCATTTAATCCATTCCTGGTTCCTTTTTTCTTCGTATCTACTATCTGCAGGTTATTTCCAGTCATTCTGAGCAGAAAAATCCACAATTCTAGGGGGTCGGATTTTTCAGACTGTTTTCAGGTCCGCGGCTTACGTTTTTTTCGGTTGTGGCCTCAACTGACTCCTTGCGTTTTCTCCCATTTAATCCATTCCTGGTTCCTTTTTTCTTCGTATCTACTATCTGCAGGTTATTTCCAGTCATTCTGAGCAGAAAAATCCACAATTCTAGGGGGTCGGATTTTTCAGACTTTTTTCAGGTCCGCGGCTTACGTTTTTTCGGTTGTGGCCTCAACTGACTCCTTGCGTTTTCTCCCATTTAATCCATTCCTGGTTCCTTTTTTCTTCGTATCTACTATCTGCAGGTTATTTCCAGTCATTCTGAGCAGAAAAATCACAATTCTAGGGGGTCGGATTTTTCAGACTTTTTCAGGTCCATGCTTACGTTTTTTTCGGTTGTGGCCTCAACTGACTCCTTGCGTTTTCTCCCATTTAATCCATTCCTGGTTCCTTTTTTCTTCGTATCTACTATCTGCAGGTTATTTCCAGTCATTCTGAGCAGAAAAATCCACAATTCTAGGGGGTCGGATTTTTCAGACTTTTTCAGGTCCGCGGCTTACGTTTTTTCGGTTGTGGCCTCAACTGACTCCTTGCGTTTTCTCCCATTTAATCCATTCCTGGTTCCTTTTTTTCTTCGTATCTACTATCTGCAGGTTATTTCCAGTCATTCTGAGCAGAAAAATCTACAATTCTAGGGGGGGGATTTTTCAGACTTTTTTCAGGTCCGTGGCTTACGTTTTTTCGGTTGTGGCCTCAACTGACTCCTTGCGTTTTCTCCCATTTAATCCATTCCTGGTTCTTTTTTCTTCGTATCTACTATCTGCAGGTTATTTCCAGTCATTCTGAGCAGAAAAATCCACAATTCTAGGGGGTCGGATTTTTCAGACTGTTTTCAGGTCCGCATGGCTTACGTTTTTTCGGTTGTGGCCTCAACTGACTCCTTGCGTTTTCTCCCATTTAATCCATTCCTGGTTCCTTTTTTCTTCGTATCTACTATCTGCAGGTTATTTCCAGTCATTCTGAGCAGAAAAATCCACAATTCTTGGGGTCACATTTTTCAGACTTTTTTCAGGTCCGCGGCTTACGTTTTTTCGGTTGTGGCCTCAACTGACTCCTTGCGTTTTCTCCCATTTAATCCATTCCTGGTTCCTTTTTTCTTCGTATCTACTATCTGCAGGTTATTTCCAGTCATTCTGAGCAGAAAAATCCACAATTCTAGGGGGTCGGATTTTTCAGACTTTTTTCAGGTCCGCGGCTTACGTTTTTTCGGTTGTGGCCTCAACTGACTCCTTGCGTTTTCTCCCATTTAATCCATTCCTGGTTCCTTTTTTCTTCGTATCTACTATCTGCAGGTTATTTCCAGTCATTCTGAGCAGAAAAATCCACAATTCTTGGGGATTCGGATTTTTCAGACTTTTTCAGGTCCATGGCTTACGTTTTTTCGGTTGTGGCCTCAACTGACTCCTTGCGTTTTCTCCCATTTAATCCATTCCTGGTTCCTTTTTTCTTCGTATCTACTATCTGCAGGTTATTTCCAGTCATTCTGAGCAGAAAAATCACAATTCTAGGGGGTCGGATTTTTCAGACTTTTTTCAGGTCCGCGGCTTACGTTTTTTCGGTTGTGGCCTCAACTGACTCCTTGCGTTTTCTCCCATTTAATCCATTCCTGGTTCCTTTTTTCTTCGTATCTACTATCTGCAGGTTATTTCCAGTCATTCTGAGCAGAAAAATCCACAATTCTTGGGGTCGGATTTTTCAGACTTTTTCAGGTCCGCGGCTTACGTTTTTTCGGTTGTGGCCTCAACTGACTCCTTGCGTTTTCTCCCATTTAATCCATTCCTGGTTCTTTTTTCTTCGTATCTACTATCTGCAGGTTATTTCCAGTCATTCTGAGCAGAAAAATCCACAATTCTAGGGGTCGGATTTTTCAGACTTTTTCAGGTCCGCGGCTTACGTTTTTTCGGTTGTGGCCTCAACTGACTCCTTGCGTTTTCTCCCATTTAATCCATTCCTGGTTCCTTTTTTTCTTCGTATCTACTATCTGCAGGTTATTTCCAGTCATTCTGAGCAGAAAAATCTACAATTCTAGGGGGTCGGATTTTTCAGACTTTTTTCAGGTCCGCGGCTTACGTTTTTTTTTTCGGTTGTGGCCTCAACTGACTCCTTGCGTTTTCTCCCATTTAATCCATTCCTGGTTCCTTTTTTCTTCGTATCTACTATCTGCAGGTTATTTCCAGTCATTCTGAGCAGAAAAATCCACAATTCTAGGGGGTCGGATTTTTCAGACTTTTTCAGGTCCGTGGCTTACGTTTTTTCGGTTGTGGCCTCAACTGACTCCTTGCGTTTTCTCCCATTTAATCCATTCCTGGTTCCCTTTTTTCTTCGTATCTACTATCTGCAGGTTATTTCCAGTCATTCTGAGCAGAAAAATCCACAATTCTGGGGTCGGATTTTTCAGACTTTTTTCAGGTCCGTGGCTTACGTTTTTTCGGTTGTGGCCTCAACTGACTCCTTGCGTTTTCTCCCATTTAATCCATTCCTGGTTCCTTTTTTCTTCGTATCTACTATCTGCAGGTTATTTCCAGTCATTCTGAGCAGAAAAATCCACAATTCTGGGGGTCGGATTTTTCAGACTTTTTCAGGTCCGCGACTTACGTTTTTTCGGTTGTGGCCTCAACTGACTCCTTGCGTTTTCTCCCATTTAATCCATTCCTGGTTCCTTTTTTCTTCGTATCTACTATCTGCAGGTTATTTCCAGTCATTCTGAGCAGAAAAATCCACAATTCTAGGGGGTCGGATTTTTCAGACTTTTTTCAGGTCCGCGGACTTACGTTTTTTCGGTTGTGGCCTCAACTGACTCCTTGCGTTTTCTCCCATTTAATCCATTCCTGGTTCCTTTTTTCTTCGTATCTACTATCTGCAGGTTATTTCCAGTCATTCTGAGCAGAAAAATCCACAATTCTTGGGGGTCACATTTTTCAGACTTTTTCAGGTCCGCGGCTTACGTTTTTTTCGGTTGTGGCCTCAACTGACTCCTTGCGTTTTCTCCCATTTAATCCATTCCTGGTTCCTTTTTTCTTCGTATCTACTATCTGCAGGTTATTTCCAGTCATTCTGAGCAGAAAAATCCACAATTCTAGGGGGTCGGATTTTTCAGACTTTTTCAGGTCCCGGCTTACGTTTTTTCGGTTGTGGCCTCAACTGACTCCTTGCGTTTTCTCCCATTTAATCCATTCCTGGTTCCTTTTTTCTTCGTATCTACTATCTGCAGGTTATTTCCAGTCATTCTGAGCAGAAAAATCCACAATTCTAGGGGGTCGGATTTTTCAGACTTTTTCAGGTCCGCGGCTTACGTTTTTTCGGTTGTGGCCTCAACTGACTCCTTGCGTTTTCTCCCATTTAATCCATTCCTGGTTCCTTTTTCTTCGTATCTACTATCTGCAGGTTATTTCCAGTCATTCTGAGCAGAAAAATCCACAATTCTAGGGGGTCGGATTTTTCAGACTTTTTCAGGTCCCCATGACTTACGTTTTTTCGGTTGTGGCCTCAACTGACTCCTTGCGTTTTCTCCCATTTAATCCATTCCTGGTTCCTTTTTTCTTCGTATCTACTATCTGCAGGTTATTTCCAGTCATTCTGAGCAGAAAAATCCACAATTCTAGGGGGTCATTTTTCAGACTTTTTCAGGTCCCATGGCTTACGTTTTTTTCGGTTGTGGCCTCAACTGACTCCTTGCGTTTTCTCCCATTTAATCCATTCCTGGTTCCTTTTTTCTTCGTATCTACTATCTGCAGGTTATTTCCAGTCATTCTGAGCAGAAAAATTTACAATTCTAGGGGTCGGATTTTTCAGACTTTTTTCAGGTCCATGCTTACGTTTTTTCGGTTGTGGCCTCAACTGACTCCTTGCGTTTTCTCCCATTTAATCCATTCCTGGTTCCTTTTTCTTCGTATCTACTATCTGCAGGTTATTTCCAGTCATTCTGAGCAGAAAAATCTACAATTCT
>CM040742.1:6492256-6513313 GCA_022829145.1 Albula goreensis | reverse complement strand
AAATAACCTGCAGATAGTAGATACGAAGAAAAAAGGAACCAGGAATGGATTAAATGGGAGAAAAACGCAAGGGAGTCAGTTGAGGCCACAAAAAAAAACGTAAGTGAAAAAACCTGAAAAAAAGCGGACCTGAAAAAAGTCTGAAAAATCCGAGCCCCCAAAATTGTGGATTTTTCTGCTCAGAATGACTGGAAATAACCTGCAGATAGTAGATCACGAAGAAAAAGGAACCAGGAATGGATTAAATGGGAGAAAACGCAAAGAAGAGTCAGTTGAGGCCACAAAAAAAAAGCGTAAGCGCGGACCTGAAAACAGTCTGAAAAATCCGACCCCCTAAAGAATTGTGGATTTTTCTGCTCAGAATGACTGGAAATAACCTGCAGATAGTAGATACGAAAAAAAAGGAACCAGGAATGGATTAAATGGGAGAAAACGCAAAGGAGTCAGTTGAGGCCACCGAAAAAAAACGTAAACGCGGACCTGAAAAAGTCTGAAAAATCCGACCCCCTAGAATTGTGGATTTTTCTGCTCAGAATGACTGGAAATAACCTGCAGATAGTAGATACGAAGAAAAAAAGGAACCAGGAATGGATTAAATGGGAGAAAACGCAAGAGTCAGTTGAGGCCACAACCGAAAAACGTAAGGCCCGCGGACCTGAAAAAAAGTCTGAAAAATGTGACCCCCAAGAATTGTAGATTTTCTGCTCAGAATGACTGAAATAACCTGCAGATAGTAGATACGAAGAAAAAGGAACCAGGAATGGATTAAATGGGAGAAAACGCAAGGAGTCAGTTGAGGCCACAACCCGAAAAAACGTAAGCCGTGGACCTGAAAAAAGTCTGAAAAATGTGACCCCCTAGAATTGTGGATTTTTCTGCTCAGAATGACTGGAAATAACCTGCAGATAGTAGATACGAAAAAAAAAGGAACCAGGAATGGATTAAATGGGAGAAAACGCAAGGAGTCAGTTGAGGCCACAACCAAAAAAGCGTAAACCGCGGACCTGAAAAAGTCTGAAAAATCCGACCCCCTAGAATTGTAGATTTTCTGCTCAGAATGACTGGAAATAACCTGCAGATAGTAGATCGAAGAAAAAAAAGGAACCAGGAATGGATTAAATGGGAGAAAACGCAAAAAGTCAGTTGAGGCCACAACGAAAAAAGCGTAAGTCCGCGGACCTGAAAAAGTCTGAAAAATCCGACCCCTAGAATTGTGGATTTTTCTGCTCAGAATGCTGAAATAACCTGCAGATAGTAGATACGAAGAAAAAAAGGAACCAGGAATGGATTAAATGGGAGAAAACGCAAGAGAGTCAGTTGAGGCCACAACCCGAAAAAACGTAAGCCGCGGACCTGAAAAAAGTCTGAAAAATCCGACCCCCAAGAATTGTGGATTTTTCTGCTCAGAATGACTGGAAATAACCTGCAGATAGTAGATACGAAAAGAAAAAAAGGAACCAGGAATGGATTAAATGGGAGAAAACGCAAGGAGTCAGTTGAGGCCACAACCGAAAAAAAACGTAAGCTGCGGACCTGAAAAAGTCTGAAAAATCGACCCCCTAGAATTGTAGATTTTCTGCTCAGAATGACTGGAAATAACCTGCAGATAGTAGATACGAAGAAAAAAAGGAACCAGGAATGGATTAAATGGGAGAAAACGCAAAGAGAGTCAGTTGAGGCCACAAAAAAAAAAGCGCGGACCTGAAAAAGTCTGAAAAATCCGACCCCTAGAATTGTGGATTTTTCTGCTCAGAATGACTGGAAATAACCTGCAGATAGTAGATACGAAGAAAAAAAGGAACCAGGAATGGATTAAATGGGAGAAAACGCAAGAGAGTCAGTTGAGGCCACAACCGAAAAAAACGTAAGCCGCGGACCTGAAAAAAGTCTGAAAAATCGACCCCCTAGAATTGTGGATTTTTCTGCTCAGAATGACTGGAAATAACCTGCAGATAGTAGATACGAAGAAAAAAGGAACCAGGAATGGATTAAATGGGAGAAAACGCAAGGAGTCAGTTGAGGCCACAACCAAAAAAAAAAACGTAAAGCGCGGACCTGAAAAAAAAGTCTGAAAAATCCGACCCCCTAGAATTGTGGATTTTCTGCTCAGAATGACTGAAATAACCTGCAGATAGTAGATACGAAGAAAAAGGAACCAGGAATGGATTAAATGGGAGAAAACGCAAGGAGTCAGTTGAGGCCACAACCGAAAAAAAAGTAAGCCGCGGACCTGAAAAAAGTCTGAAAAATCCGACCCCCTAGAATTGTGGATTTTCTGCTCAGAATGACTGGAAATAACCTGCAGATAGTAGATACGAAGAAAAAAGGAACCAGGAATGGATTAAATGGGAGAAAAGCAAGGAGTCAGTTGAGGCCACAACCAAAAAAAAACGTAAGCCGCGGACCTGAAAAAAAGTCTGAAAAATCTGACCCCCAAGAATTGTGGATTTTCTGCTCAGAATGACTGGAAATAACCTGCAGATAGTAGATACGAAGAAAAAAAGGAACCAGGAATGGATTAAATGGGAGAAAACGCAAAAGTCAGTTGAGGCCACAACCGAAAAAACGTAAGCCGCGGACCTGAAAAAAGTCTGAAAAATCTGACCCCCTAGAATTGTGGATTTTCTGCTCAGAATGACTGGAAATAACCTGCAGATAGTAGATATGAAGAAAAAAGGAACCAGGAATGGATTAAATGGGAGAAAACGCAAAGGAGTCAGTTGAGGCCACAACCGAAAAAAACGTAAGCCGCGGACCTGAAAAAGTCTGAAAAATCCGACCCCCTAGAATTGTAGATTTTCTGCTCAGAATGGCTGGAAATAACCTGCAGATAGTAGATACGAAGAAAAAAGGAACCAGGAATGGATTAAATGGGAGAAAACGCAAGGAGTCAGTTGAGGCCACAACCGAAAAAAAAACGTAAGCCGCGGACCTGAAAAAGTCTGAAAAATCCGACCCCCTAGAATTGTAAATTTTTCTGCTCAGAATGACTGGAAATAACCTGCAGATAGTAGATACGAAGAAAAAAAGGAACCAGGAATGGATTAAATGGGAGAAACGCAAGGAGTCAGTTGAGGCCACAACCCGAAAAAAACGTAAGCCGCGGACCTGAAAAAAGTCTGAAAAATCCGACCCCCAAGAATTGTGGATTTTCTGCTCAGAATGACTGGAAATAACCTGCAGATAGTAGATACGAAGAAAAAAGGAACCAGGAATGGATTAAATGGGAGAAAACGCAAGGAGTCAGTTGAGGCCACAACCGAAAAAACGTAAACGCGGACCTGAAAAAAGTCTGAAAAATCGACCCCCTAGAATTGTGGATTTTTCTGCTCAGAATGACTGGAAATAACCTGCAGATAGTAGATATGAAGAAAAAAAGAACCAGGAATGGATTAAATGGGAGAAAACGCAAAGGAGTCAGTTGAGGCCACAACCGAAAAAACGTAAGCCGCGGACCTGAAAAAAGTCTGAAAAATCCGACCCCCAAGAATTGTGGATTTTCTGCTCAGAATGACTGGAAATAACCTGCAGATAGTAGATACGAAGAAAAAAAGGAACCAGGAATGGATTAAATGGGAGAAACGCAAGGAGTCAGTTGAGGCCACAACCGAAAAAAACGTAAGCCGCGGACCTGAAAAAGTCTGAAAAATCCGACCCCCTAGAATTGTGGATTTTCTGCTCAGAATGACTGGAAATAACCTGCAGATAGTAGATATGAAGAAAAAAGGAACCAGGAATGGATTAAATGGGAGCAAGGAGTCAGTTGAGGCCACAAACCGAAAAAAACGTAAGCAGCGGACCTGAAAAAGTCTGAAAAAAATCCGACCCCCTAGAATTGTAGATTTTCTGCTCAGAATGACTGAAATACCCGAAGAAAAAAGGAACCAGGAATGGATTAAATGGGAGAAAACGCAAAGGAGTCAGTTGAGGCCGTAAAGCGGACCTGAAAAAAGTCTGAAAAATCCGACCCCCTAGAATTGTGGATTTTCTGCTCAGAATGACTGGAAATAACCTGCAGATAGTAGATACGAAGAAAAAAGGAACCAGGAATGGATTAAATGGGAGAAAACGCAAAGGAGTCAGTTGAGGCCACAACCCAGAAAAAACGTAAGCCGCGGACCTGAAAAAAGTCTGAAAAATCCGACCCCCTAGAATTGTAGATTTTTCTGCTCAGAATGACTGGAAATAACCTGCAGATAGTAGATACGAAGAAAAAAAACCAGGAATGGATTAAATGGGGAAAACGCAAGGAGTCAGTTGAGGCCACAACCGAAAAAAACGTAAGCCGCGGACCTGAAAAAAAGTCTGAAAAATCCGACCCCCTAGAATTGTGGAATTTTCTGCTCAGAATGACTGGAAATAACCTGCAGATAGTAGATACGAAGAAAAAAAGGAACCAGGAATGGATTAAATGGGAGAAAACGCAAGGAGTCAGTTGAGGCCACAACCGAAAAAAACGTAAGCCGCGGACCTGAAAAAAGTCTGAAAAATCCGACCCCCAAGAATTGTAGATTTTTCTGCTCAGAATGACTGGAAATAACCTGCAGATAGTAGATACGAAGAAAAAAGGAACCAGGAATGGATTAAATGGGAGAAAAGCAAAGGAGTCAGTTGAGGCCACAACCGAAAAAAAACGTAAGCCGCGGACCTGAAAAAGTCTGAAAAATCCGACCCCCAAGAATTGTGGATTTTCTGCTCAGAATGACTGGAAATAACCTGCAGATAGTAGATACGAAGAAAAAAGGAACCAGGAATGGATTAAATGGGAGAAAACGCAAGGAGTCAGTTGAGGCCACAACCGAAAAAACGTAAGCCGCGGACCTGAAAAAAGTCTGAAAAATCCGACCCCCTAGAATTGTGGATTTTTCTGCTCAGAATGACTGGAAATAACCTGCAGATAGTAGATACGAAGAAAAAAAGGAACCAGGAATGGATTAAATGGGAGAAACGCAAGGAGTCAGTTGAGGCCACAACCGAAAAAACGTAAGCCGCGGACCTGAAAAAGTCTGAAAAATCCGACCCCCTAGAATTGTAGATTTTCTGCTCAGAATGACTGGAAATAACCTGCAGATAGTAGATACGAAGAAAAAAGGAACCAGGAATGGATTAAATGGGAAAACGCAAGGAGTCAGTTGAGGCCACAACCGAAAAAAAACGTAAGCCGCGGACCTGAAAAAGTCTGAAAAATCCGACCCCCTAGAATTGTAGATTTTTCTGCTCAGAATGACTGGAAATAACCTGCAGATAGTAGATACGAAGAAAAAAAGGAACCAGGAATGGATTAAATGGGAGAAAACGCAAAAGGAGTCAGTTGAGGCCACAACCGAAAAAAGCGTAAGCCGCGGACCTGAAAAAAGTCTGAAAAATCGACCCCCTAGAATTGTAGATTTTTCTGCTCAGAATGACTGGAAATAACCTGCAGATAGTAGATACGAAGAAAAAGGAACCAGGAATGGATTAAATGGGAGAAAACGCAAAAGGAGTCAGTTGAGGCCACAACCGAAAAAAAACGTAAGCCGCGGACCTGAAAAAAGTCTGAAAAATCCGACCCCCAAGAATTGTGGATTTTTCTGCTCAGAATGACTGGAAATAACCTGCAGATAGTAGATACTGAAGAAAAAAAGGAACCAGGAATGGATTAAATGGGAGAAAACGCAAAGAGTCAGTTGAGGCCACAACAAAAAAAAAACGTAAGCCGCGGACCTGAAAAAAGTCTGAAAAATCCGACCCCCAAGAATTGTGGATTTTTCTGCTCAGAATGACTGGAAATAACCTGCAGATAGTAGATACGAAGAAAAAAGGAACCAGGAATGGATTAAATGGGAGAAAACGCAAGGAGTCAGTTGAGGCCACAACCGAAAAAAACGTAAGCCGCGGACCTGAAAAAGTCTGAAAAATCGACCCCCAAGAATTGTGGATTTTTCTGCTCAGAATGACTGGAAATAACCTGCAGATAGTAGATACGAAAAAAAAGGAACCAGGAATGGATTAAATGAAAGGAGTCAGTTGAGGCCACAACCGAAAAAAACGTAAGCCGCGGACCTGAAAACAGTCTGAAAAATCCGACCCCCTAGAATTGTAGATTTTTCTGCTCAGAATGACTGGAAATAACCTGCAGATAGTAGATACGAAGAAAAAAAGGAACCAGGAATGGATTAAATGGGAGAAAACGCAAGCAAAGAGTCAGTTGAGGCCACAACCGAAAAAAAAACGTAAGCCGCGGACCTGAAAAAGTCTGAAAAATGTGACCCCAAGAATTGAAGATTTTTCTGCTCAGAATGACTGGAAATAACCTGCAGATAGTAGATACGAAGAAAAAAAAAAGGAACCAGGAATGGATTAAATGGGAGAAAACGCAAGGAGTCAGTTGAGGCCACAACCCGAAAAAAAACGTAAGCGCGGACCTGAAAAAAGTCTGAAAAATCCGACCCCCAAGAATTGTGGATTTTTCTGCTCAGAATGACTGGAAATAACCTGCAGATAGTAGATACGAAGAAAAAAAGGAACCAGGAATGGATTAAATGGGAGAAAACGCAAGGAGTCAGTTGAGGCCACAACCCGAAAAAAAAACGTAAGCCGCGGACCTGAAAAAAGTCTGAAAAATCCGACCCCCTAAGAATTGTAGATTTTTCTGCTCAGAATGACTGGAAATAACCTGCAGATAGTAGATACGAAGAAAAAAGGAACCAGGAATGGATTAAATGGGAGAAAACGCAAGGAGTCAGTTGAGGCCACAACCGAAAAAAACGTAAGCCGCGGACCTGAAAAAAGTCTGAAAAATGTGACCCCCAAGAATTGTAGATTTTTCTGCTCAGAATGACTGGAAATAACCTGCAGATAGTAGATACGAAGAAAAAAGGAACCAGGAATGGATTAAATGGGAGAAAACGCAAGGAGTCAGTTGAGGCCACAACCGAAAAAAACGTAAGCCGCGGACCTGAAAAAAGTCTGAAAAATCCGACCCCCTAGAATTGTAGATTTTTCTGCTCAGAATGACTGGAAATAACCTGCAGATAGTAGATACGAAGAAAAAAAGGAACCAGGAATGGATTAAATGGGAGAAAACGCAAAGGAGTCAGTTGAGGCCACAACCGAAAAAAAACGTAAACCGCGGACCTGAAAAAAAGTCTGAAAAATCCGACCCCCTAGAATTGTAGATTTTTCTGCTCAGAATGACTGGAAATAACCTGCAGATAGTAGATACGAAGAAAAAAAGGAACCAGGAATGGATTAAATGGGAGAAAACGCAAGGAGTCAGTTGAGGCCACAACCGAAAAAAAACGTAAGCCGCGGACCTGAAAAAGTCTGAAAAATGACCCCCAAGAAAAGATTTTTCTGCTCAGAATGACTGGAAATAACCTGCAGATAGTAGATACGAAGAAAAAAGGAACCAGGAATGGATTAAATGGGAGAAAACGCAAAGGAGTCAGTTGAGGCCACAACCGAAAAAAAACGTAAGCGGACCTGAAAAAGTCTGAAAAATATGACCCCTAGAATTGTGGATTTTCTGCTCAGAATGACTGGAAATAACCTGCAGATAGTAGATACGAAGAAAAAAAAGGAACCAGGAATGGATTAAATGGGAGAAAACGCAAGGAGTCAGTTGAGGCCACAACCCGAAAAAACGTAAGCCGCGGACCTGAAAAAAGTCTGAAAAATCCGACCCCAAGAATTGTGGATTTTTCTGCTCAGAATGACTGGAAATAACCTGCAGATAGTAGATACGAAGAAAAAAGGAACCAGGAATGGATTAAATGGGAGAAAAATGCAAGGAGTCAGTTGAGGCCACAACCGAAAAAAACGTAAGCCGCGGACCTGAAAAAGTCTGAAAAATCCGACCCCCTAGAATTGTGGATTTTCTGCTCAGAATGACTGGAAATAACCTGCAGATAGTAGATACGAAGAAAAAAAGGAACCAGGAATGGATTAAATGGGAGAAAACGCAAGGAAGTCAGTTGAGGCCACAACCGAAAAAAACGTAAGCCGCGGACCTGAAAAAGTCTGAAAAATCCGACCCCTAGAATTGTGGATTTTTCTGCTCAGAATGACTGGAAATAACCTGCAGATAGTAGATATGAAGAAAAAAGGAACCAGGAATGGATTAAATGGGAGGAAACGCAAGGAGTCAGTTGAGGCCACAACCGAAAAAAACGTAAGCCGCGGACCTGAAAAAGTCTGAAAAATCCGACCCCCTAGAATTGTGGATTTTCTGCTCAGAATGACTGGAAATAACCTGCAGATAGTAGATACGAAGAAAAAAGGAACCAGGAATGGATTAAATGGGAGAAAATGCAAAGGAGTCAGTTGAGGCCAACCAAAAAAAAACGTAAGCCGCGGACCTGAAAAAGTCTGAAAAATCCGACCCCCTAGAATTGTGGATTTTCTGCTCAGAATGACTGGAAATAACCTGCAGATAGTAGATACGAAGAAAAAAGGAACCAGGAATGGATTAAATGGGGAAAAGCAAGGAGTCAGTTGAGGCCACAACCCGAAAAAACGTAAGCCCGCGGACCTGAAAAAGTCTGAAAAATGTGACCCCCAGAATTGTGGATTTTTCTTCTCAGAATGACTGGAAATAACCTGCAGATAGTAGATACGAAGAAAAAGGAACCAGGAATGGATTAAATGGGAGAAAACGCAAGGAGTCAGTTGAGGCCACAACGAAAAAACGTAAGCCGCGGACCTGAAAAAAGTCTGAAAAATCCGACCCCAAGAATTGAAGATTTTTCTGCTCAGAATGACTGGAAATAACCTGCAGATAGTAGATACGAAGAAAAAAGGAACCAGGAATGGATTAAATGGGAGAAAACGCAAAGGAGTCAGTTGAGGCCACAACCGAAAAAACGTAAGCCGCGGACCTGAAAAAGTCTGAAAAATCCGACCCCCTAGAATTGTAGATTTTCTGCTCAGAATGACTGGAAATAACCTGCAGATAGTAGATCTGAAGAAAAAAGGAACCAGGAATGGATTAAATGGGAGAAAACGCAAGGAGTCAGTTGAGGCCACCGAAAAAAACGTAAGCCGCGGACCTGAAAAAGTCTGAAAAATCCGACCCCTAGAATTGTGGATTTTCTGCTCAGAATGACTGGAAATAACCTGCAGATAGTAGATACGAAGAAAAAAGGAACCAGGAATGGATTAAATGGGAGAACGCAAGGAGTCAGTTGAGGCCACAACCGAAAAAAAACGTAAAGCCGCGGACCTGAAAAAAGTCTGAAAAATTGACCCCCAAGAATTGTGGATTTTCTGCTCAGAATGACTGGAAATAACCTGCAGATAGTAGATATGAAGAAAAAAAGGAACCAGGAATGGATTAAATGGGAAAACGCAAAAGGAGTCAGTTGAGGCCACAACCGAAAAAAAAACGTAAGCCGCGGACCTGAAAAAGTCTGAAAAATCCGACCCCCTAGAATTGTGGATTTTTCTGCTCAGAATGACTGGAAATAACCTGCAGATAGTAGATACGAAGAAAAAAGGAACCAGGAATGGATTAAATGGGAGAAAACGCAAGGAGTCAGTTGAGGCCACAAACCGAAAAAAACGTAAGCCGCGGACCTGAAAAAAGTCTGAAAAATGTGACCCCCAAGAATTGTGGATTTTTCTGCTCAGAATGACTGGAAATAACCTGCAGATAGTAGATACGAAGAAAAAAGGAACCAGGAATGGATTAAATGGGAGAAAACGCAAGGAGTCAGTTGAGGCCACAACCGAAAAAAACGTAAGCCGCGGACCTGAAAAAGTCTGAAAAATCCGACCCCAAGAATTGAAGATTTTTCTGCTCAGAATGACTGGAAATAACCTGCAGATAGTAGATACGAAGAAAAAAGGAACCAGGAATGGATTAAATGGGAGAAAACGCAAGGAGTCAGTTGAGGCCACAACCAAAAAAAAAAACGTAAGCCGCGGACCTGAAAAAAGTCTGAAAAATCCGACCCCCTAGAATTGTGGATTTTTCTGCTCAGAATGACTGGAAATAACCTGCAGATAGTAGATACGAAGAAAAAAGGAACCAGGAATGGATTAAATGGGAGAAACGCAAGGAGTCAGTTGAGGCCACAACCAGAAAAAACGTAAGCCGCGGACCTGAAAAAGTCTGAAAAATCGACCCCCTAGAATTGTAGATTTTTCTGCTCAGAATGACTGGAAATAACCTGCAGATAGTAGATACGAAGAAAAAAAGGAACCAGGAATGGATTAAATGGGAGAAACGCAAGGAGTCAGTTGAGGCCACAACCGAAAAAAACGTAAGCCGCGGACCTGAAAAAGTCTGAAAAATCCGACCCCCTAGAATTGTGGATTTTTCTGCTCAGAATGGCTGGAAATAACCTGCAGATAGTAGATATGAAGAAAAAAGTAACCAGGAATGGATTAAATGGGAGAAAACATAAAGGAGTCAGTTGAGGCCACAACCAAAAAAAACGTAAGCCGCGGACCTGAAAAAAAGTCTGAAAAATCCGACCCCCTAGAATTGTGGATTTTTCTGCTCAGAATGACTGGAAATAACCTGCAGATAGTAGATACGAAGAAAAAAGGAACCAGGAATGGATTAAATGGGAGAAAATGCAAGGAGTCAGTTGAGGCCACAACCGAAAAAAAACGTAAGCCGCGGACCTGAAAACAGTCTGAAAAATCCGACCCCCTAGAATTGTGGATTTTTCTGCTCAGAATGACTGGAAATAACCTGCAGATAGTAGATCGAAGAAAAAAAGGAACCAGGAATGGATTAAATGGGAGAAAACGCAAGGAGTCAGTTGAGGCCACAACCGAAAAAACGTAAGCCGCGGACCTGAAAAAAGTCTGAAAAATGTGACCCCCAAGAATTGAAGATTTTTCTGCTCAGAATGACTGGAAATAACCTGCAGATAGTAGATACGAAGAAAAAAGGAACCAGGAATGGATTAAATGGGAGAAAACGCAAGGAGTCAGTTGAGGCCACAACCGAAAAAATGTAAGCCGCGGACCTGAAAAAAAAGTCTGAAAAATCCGACCCCCAAGAATTGTGGATTTTTCTGCTCAGAATGACTGGAAATAACCTGCAGATAGTAGATACGAAGAAAAAAAGGAACCAGGAATGGATTAAATGGGAGAAACGCAAGGAGTCAGTTGAGGCCACAACCGAAAAAAAAAACGTAAGCCGCGGACCTGAAAAAGTCTGAAAAATCCGACCCCCTAGAATTGTAGATTTTTCTGCTCAGAATGACTGGAAATAACCTGCAGATAGTAGATACGAAGAAAAAAGGAACCAGGAATGGATTAAATGGGAGAAAAACGCAAGGAGTCAGTTGAGGCCAAACCGAAAAAACGTAAGCCGCGGACCTGAAAAAGTCTGAAAAATCCGACCCCTAGAATTGTAGATTTTTCTGCTCAGAATGACTGGAAATAACCTGCAGATAGTAGATATGAAGAAAAAAAGGAACCAGGAATGGATTAAATGGGAGAAAACGCAAGGAGTCAGTTGAGGCCACAACCGAAAAAACGTAAGCCGCGGACCTGAAAACAGTCTGAAAAATCCGACCCCCTAGAATTGTGGATTTTTCTGCTCAGAATGACTGGAAATAACCTGCAGATAGTAGATAAGAAAAAAAGGAACCAGGAATGGATTAAATGGGAGAAAACGCAAAGGAGTCAGTTGAGGCCACAACCGATATGAAAAAAAAACGTAAACCGCGGACCTGAAAAAGTCTGAAAAATCGACCCCCAAGAATTGTGGATTTTTCTGCTCAGAATGACTGGAAATAACCTGCAGATAGTAGATATGAAGAAGAAAAAAGGAACCAGGAATGGATTAAATGGGAGAAAACGCAAGGAGTCAGTTGAGGCCACAACCCGAAAAAAACGTAAGCGCGGACCTGAAAAAGTCTGAAAAATCCGACCCCCTAGAATTGTAGATTTTTCTGCTCAGAATGACTGGAAATAACCTGCAGATAGTAGATACGAAGAAAAAAGGAACCAGGAATGGATTAAATGGGAGAAAACGCAAGGAGTCAGTTGAGGCCACAACCGCAAAAAACGTAAGCCGCGGACCTGAAAACAGTCTGAAAAATCCGACCCCCTAGAATTGTGGATTTTTCTGCTCAGAATGACTGGAAATAACCTGCAGATAGTAGATACGAAGAAAAAAGGAACCAGGAATGGATTAAATGGGAGAAAACGCAAAAGGAGTCAGTTGAGGCCACAACCGAAAAAACGTAAGCCGCGGACCTGAAAAAAGTCTGAAAAATCCGACCCCCTAGAATTGTGGATTTTTCTGCTCAGAATGACTGAAATAACCTGCAGATAGTAGATACGAAGAAAAAAGGAACCAGGAATGGATTAAATGGGAGAAAACGCAAGGAGTCAGTTGAGGCCACAACCGAAAAAAACGTAAGCCGCGGACCTGAAAAAAGTCTGAAAAATCGACCCCCAAGAATTGTGGATTTTCTGCTCAGAATGACTGGAAATAACCTGCAGATAGTAGATACGAAAAAAAAGGAACCAGGAATGGATTAAATGGGAGAAAACGCAAGGAGTCAGTTGAGGCCACAACCGAAAAAAACGTAAGCCGCGGACCTGAAAAAGTCTGAAAAATCCGACCCCCTAGAATTGTGGATTTTTCTGCTCAGAATGACTGGAAATAACCTGCAGAGTAGTAGATCTGAAGAAAAAAGGAACCAGGAATGGATTAAATGGGAGAAAAGCAAAGGAGTCAGTTGAGGCCACAACCGAAAAAACGTAAGCCGCGGACCTGAAAACAGTCTGAAAAATCCGACCCCCTAGAATTGTGGATTTTTCTGCTCAGAATGACTGGAAATAACCTGCAGATAGTAGATACGAAGAAAAAAGGAACCAGGAATGGATTAAATGGGAAAACGCAAGGAGTCAGTTGAGGCCACAACAAAAAAAACGTAAGCCGCGGACCTGAAAAAGTCTGAAAAATGTGACCCCCAAGAATTGTGGATTTTTCTGCTCAGAATGACTGGAAATAACCTGCAGATAGTAGATACGAAGAAAAAAAGGAACCAGGAATGGATTAAATGGGAGAAAACGCAAGGAGTCAGTTGAGGCCACAACCGAAAAAACGTAAGCCGCGGACCTGAAAAAGTCTGAAAAATGTGACCCCCAAGAATTGTGGATTTTTCTGCTCAGAATGACTGGAAATAACCTGCAGATAGTAGATACGAAGAAAAAAGGAACCAGGAATGGATTAAATGGGAGAAAACGCAAGGAGTCAGTTGAGGCCACAACCGAAAAAAAACGTAAGCCGCGGACCTGAAAAAAAGTCTGAAAAATGTGACCCCAAGAATTGAAGATTTTCTGCTCAGAATGACTGGAAATAACCTGCAGATAGTAGATACGAAGAAAAAAGGAACCAGGAATGGATTAAATGGGAGAAAACGCAAAAGGAGTCAGTTGAGGCCACAACCGAAAAAAAACGTAAGCCGCGGACCTGAAAAAAAGTCTGAAAAATCCGACCCCCAAGAATTGTGGATTTTTCTGCTCAGAATGACTGGAAATAACCTGCAGATAGTAGATACTGAAGAAAAAAAAGGAACCAGGAATGGATTAAATGGGGAAAACGCAAGGAGTCAGTTGAGGCCACAACCGAAAAAAAACGTAAGCCGCGGACCTGAAAAAAGTCTGAAAAATCCGACCCCCTAGAATTGTGGATTTTTCTGCTCAGAATGACTGGAAATAACCTGCAGATAGTAGATACGAAAAAAAAGGAACCAGGAATGGATTAAATGGGAGAAAAACGCAAGGAGTCAGTTGAGGCCACAACCGAAAAAAACGTAAGCCGCGGACCTGAAAAAGTCTGAAAAATCCGACCCCCTAGAATTGTGGATTTTTCTGCTCAGAATGACTGGAAATAACCTGCAGATAGTAGATACGAAGAAAAAAGGAACCAGGAATGGATTAAATGGGAGAAAAAAACGAAGGAGTCAGTTGAGGCCACAACCGAAAAAAACGTAAGCCGCGGACCTGAAAAAGTCTGAAAAATCCGACCCCCAAGAATTGTGGATTTTTCTGCTCAGAATGACTGGAAATAACCTGCAGATAGTAGATACGAAGAAAAAAGGAACCAGGAATGGATTAAATGGGAGAAAACGCAAAAGGAGTCAGTTGAGGCCACAACCGAAAAAAAAACGTAAGCCGCGGACCTGAAAAAGTCTGAAAAATCCGACCCCTAGAATTGTGGATTTTTCTGCTCAGAATGACTGGAAATAACCTGCAGATAGTAGATACGAAGAAAAAAGGAACCAGGAATGGATTAAATGGGGGAAAACGCAAAGAGAGTCAGTTGAGGCCACAACCGAAAAAAAACGTAAGCCGCGGACCTGAAAAAGTCTGAAAAATCCGACCCCCTAGAATTGAAGATTTTTCTGCTCAGAATGACTGGAAATAACCTGCAGATAGTAGATACGAAGAAAAAAGGAACCAGGAATGGATTAAATGGGAGAAAACGCAAGGAGTCAGTTGAGGCCACAACCGAAAAAAAACGTAAGCCGCGGACCTGAAAAAAGTCTGAAAAATCCGACCCCCTAGAATTGTGGATTTTTCTGCTCAGAATGGCTGGAAATAACCTGCAGATAGTAGATATGAAGAAAAAAGTAACCAGGAATGGATTAAATGGGAGAAAACGCAAGGAGTCAGTTGAGGCCACAACCGAAAAAAACGTAAGCCGCGGACCTGAAAAAAGTCTGAAAAATCCGACCCCCAAGAATTGTAAGATTTTTCTGCTCAGAATGACTGGAAATAACCTGCAGATAGTAGATACGAAGAAAAAAAGGAACCAGGAATGGATTAAATGGGAGAAAACGCAAGGAGTCAGTTGAGGCCACAACCGAAAAAAAACGTAAGCCGCGGACCTGAAAAAGTCTGAAAAATGTGACCCCCAAGAATTGTGGATTTTCTGCTCAGAATGACTGGAAATAACCTGCAGATAGTAGATACGAAGAAAAAAGGAACCAGGAATGGATTAAATGGGAGAAAACGCAAAGGAGTCAGTTGAGGCCACAACCGAAAAAAAACGTAAGCCGCGGACCTGAAAAAGTCTGAAAAATCCGACCCCCTAGAATTGTAGATTTTTCTGCTCAGAATGACTGGAAATAACCTGCAGATAGTAGATACGAAGAAAAAAGGAACCAGGAATGGATTAAATGGGAGAAAACGCAAGGAGTCAGTTGAGGCCACAACCGAAAAAAAACGTAAGCCGCGGACCTGAAAAAGTCTGAAAAATCCGACCCCCTAGAATTGTGGAGATTTTCTGCTCAGAATGACTGGAAATAACCTGCAGATAGTAGATACGAAGAAAAAAGGAACCAGGAATGGATTAAATGGGAGAAAACGCAAGGAGTCAGTTGAGGCCACAACCGAAAAAAACGTAAGCCGCGGACCTGAAAAAAGTCTGAAAAATCCGACCCCCTAGAATTGTGGATTTTTCTGCTCAGAATGACTGGAAATAACCTGCAGATAGTAGATACGAAGAAAAAAAGAACCAGGAATGGATTAAATGGGAGAAAACGCAAGGAGTCAGTTGAGGCCACAACGAAAAAAAAAAAACGTAAAGCCGCGGACCTGAAAAAGTCTGAAAAATCCGACCCCCTAGAATTGTGGATTTTTCTGCTCAGAATGACTGGAAATAACCTGCAGATAGTAGATACGAAGAAAAAAGGAACCAGGAATGGATTAAATGGGAGAAAACGCAAGGAGTCAGTTGAGGCCACAACCGAAAAAACGTAAAGCGCGGACCTGAAAAAAAGTCTGAAAAATCCGACCCCCTAGAATTGTGGATTTTTCTGCTCAGAATGACTGGAAATAACCTGCAGATAGTAGATACGAAGAAAAAAAGGAACCAGGAATGGATTAAATGGGAGAAAACGCAAAGGAGTCAGTTGAGGCCACAACCGAAAAAACGTAAGCGCGGACCTGAAAAAGTCTGAAAAATCGACCCCCTAGAATTGTAGATTTTTCTGCTCAGAATGACTGGAAATAACCTGCAGATAGTAGATACGAAGAAAAAAAGGAACCAGGAATGGATTAAATGGGAGAAAACGCAAAGGAGTCAGTTGAGGCCACAACCGAAAAAAAAACGTAAGCCGCGGACCTGAAAAAAGTCTGAAAAATCCGACCCCCAAGAATTGTGGATTTTTCTGCTCAGAATGACTGGAAATAACCTGCAGATAGTAGATACGAAGAAAAAAGGAACCAGGAATGGATTAAATGGGAGAAAACGCAAGGAGTCAGTTGAGGCCACAACCTGCAGAAAAAAAAAAACGTAAGCCGCGGACCTGAAAAAAAGTCTGAAAAATCCGACCCCCTAGAATTGTGGATTTTTCTGCTCAGAATGACTGGAAATAACCTGCAGATAGTAGATACGAAGAAAAAAGGAACCAGGAATGGATTAAATGGGAGAAAACGCAAAGAAGGAGTCAGTTGAGGCCACAACCGAAAAAAAACGTAAGCCGCGGACCTGAAAAAGTCTGAAAAATCCGACCCCCAAGAATTGTGGATTTTTCTGCTCAGAATGACTGGAAATAACCTGCAGATAGTAGATACGAAGAAAAAAGGAACCAGGAATGGATTAAATGTGAGAAAACGCAAAGGAGTCAGTTGAGGCCACAACCAAAAAAAAAAACGTAAGCCGCGGACCTGAAAAAGTCTGAAAAATCCGACCCCCAAGAATTGTGGATTTTTCTGCTCAGAATGACTGGAAATAACCTGCAGATAGTAGATACGAAGAAAAAAGGAACCAGGAATGGATTAAATGGGAGAAAACGCAAGGAGTCAGTTGAGGCCACAACCAAAAAACGTAAGTAAGCCGCGGACCTGAAAAAGTCTGAAAAATCCGACCCCCTAGAATTGTAGATTTTTCTGCTCAGAATGACTGGAAATAACCTGCAGATAGTAGATATGAAGGAAAAAAGGAACCAGGAATGGATTAAATGGGAGAAAACGCAAGGAGTCAGTTGAGGCCACAACCGAAAAAAACGTAAAGCCGCGGACCTGAAAAAGTCTGAAAAATCCGACCCCCAGAATTGTGGATTTTCTGCTCAGAATGACTGGAAATAACCTGCAGATAGTAGATACGAAGAAAAAAGGAACCAGGAATGGATTAAATGGGAGAAAACGCAAGGAGTCAGTTGAGGCCACAACCGAAAAAAACGTAAGCCGCGGACCTGAAAAAAGTCTGAAAAATCCGACCCCCAAGAATTGTGGATTTTTCTGCTCAGAATGACTGGAAATAACCTGCAGATAGTAGATACAAAGAAAAAAGGAACCAGGAATGGATTAAATGGGAGAAAACGCAAGGAGTCAGTTGAGGCCACAACCAAAAACGTAAGCCGCGGACCTGAAAAAAAGTCTGAAAAATCCGACCCCCAAGAATTGTGGATTTTTGGAATGACTGGAAATAACCTGCAGATAGAAGTAGATACAAAGAAGAAAAAGAGAACCAGGAATGGATTAAATGGGAGAAAACGCAAGGAGTCAGTTGAGGCCACAACCGAAAAAAACGTAAGCCGCGGACCTGAAAAAGTCTGAAAAATCCGACCCCCTAGAATTGTAGATTTTTCTGCTCAGAATGACTGGAAATAACCTGCAGATAGTAGATACGAAGAAAAAAAAGGAACCAGGAATGGATTAAATGGGAGAAAACGCAAAGGAGTCAGTTGAGGCCACAACCGAAAAAAACGTAAGCCGCGGACCTGAAAAAAGTCTGAAAAATGTGACCCCCAAGAATTGTGGATTTTTCTGCTCAGAATGACTGGAAATAACCTGCAGATAGTAGATACGAAGAAAAAAAGGAACCAGGAATGGATTAAATGGGAGAAAACAAGGAGTCAGTTGAGGCCACAACCGAAAAAACGTAAGCCGCGGACCTGAAAAAGTCTGAAAAATCCGACCCCCAAGAATTGTGGATTTTTCTGCTCAGAATGACTGGAAATAACCTGCAGATAGTAGATAAGAAAAAAAGGAACCAGGAATGGATTAAATGGGAGAAAACGCAAGGAGTCAGTTGAGGCCACAACCGAAAAAACGTAAGCCGCGGACCTGAAAAAGTCTGAAAAATCTGACCCCCAAGAATTGTGGATTTTTCTGCTCAGAATGACTGGAAATAACCTGCAGATAGTAGATACGAAGAAAAAAAGAACCAGGAATGGATTAAATGGGAGAAAACGCAAGGAGTCAGTTGAGGCCACAACCAGAAAAAAACGTAAGCCGGACCTGAAAACAGTCTGAAAAATCCGAC
The DNA here is from genome assembly GCA_022829145.1 of Albula goreensis. Classification (NCBI taxonomy): domain Eukaryota; kingdom Metazoa; phylum Chordata; class Actinopteri; order Albuliformes; family Albulidae; genus Albula; species Albula goreensis. The sequence goes on along the minus strand of CM040742.1, from coordinate 6,495,084 downwards.
CCCCTAGAATTGTGGATTTTTCTGCTCAGAATGACTGGAAATAACCTGCAGATAGTAGATACGAAGAAAAAGGAACCAGGAATGGATTAAATGGGAGAAACGCAAGGAGTCAGTTGAGGCCACAACCAAAAAAAAAAAAACGTAAGCCGCGGACCTGAAAACAGTCTGAAAAATCCGACCCCCTAGAATTGTGGATTTTCTGCTCAGAATGACTGGAAATAACCTGCAGATAGTAGATGAAGAAAAAAAGGAACCAGGAATGGATTAAATGGAGAAAAACGCAAGGAGTCAGTTGAGGCCACAACCGAAAAAAACGTAAGCCGCGGACCTGAAAAAGTCTGAAAAAACCGACCCCTAGAATTTGGATTTTTCTGCTCAGAATGACTGGAAATAACCTGCAGATAGTAGATACTGAAGAAAAAAGGAACCAGGAATGGATTAAATGGGAGAAAACGCAAGGAGTCAGTTGAGGCCACAACCCGAAAAAAAAGCGTAAGCCGCGGACCTGAAAAAAAAGTCTGAAAAATCCGACCCCTAGAATTGTGGATTTTTCTGCTCAGAATGACTGGAAATAACCTGCAGATAGTAGATCTGAAGAAAAAAGGAACCAGGAATGGATTAAATGGGAGAAAACGCAAGGAGTCAGTTGAGGCCACAACCGAAAAAAAACGTAAGCCGCGGACCTGAAAAAGTCTGAAAAATCCGACCCCCTAGAATTGTGGATTTTTCTGCTCAGAATGACTGGAAATAACCTGCAGATAGTAGATCTGAAGAAAAAAGGAACCAGGAATGGATTAAATGGGAGAAACGCAGGAGTCAGTTGAGGCCACAACCGAAAAAAACGAAAAGCCGCGGACCTGAAAAAAAGTCTGAAAAATCCGACCCCAAGAATTGTAGATTTTCTGCTCAGAATGACTGGAAATAACCTGCAGATAGTAGATAAGAAAAAAAGGAACCAGGAATGGATTAAATGGGAGAAAACGCAAAGAAGAGTCAGTTGAGGCCACAACCCCAAAAAACGTAAGCCGCGGACCTGAAAAAAGTCTGAAAAATCCGACCCCTAGAATTGTGGATTTTTCTGCTCAGAATGACTGGAAATAACCTGCAGATAGTAGATACGAAGAAAAAAAGGAACCAGGAATGGATTAAATGGGAGAAAACGCAAGGAGTCAGTTGAGGCCACAACCAGAAAAAACGTAAGCCCGCGGACCTGAAAAAGTCTGAAAAATCCGACCCCCAAGAATTGTGGATTTTCTGCTCAGAATGACTGGAAATAACCTGCAGATAGTAGATACTGAAGAAAAAAGGAACCAGGAATGGATTAAATGGGAGAAAACGCAAAGGAGTCAGTTGAGGCCAAACAAAAAAACGTAAGCCGCGGACCTGAAAACAGTCTGAAAAAATCCGACCCCAAGAATTGTGGATTTTCTGCTCAGAATGACTGGAAATAACCTGCAGATAGTAGATACAAAGAAAAAAAAGGAACCAGGAATGGATTAAATGGGAGAAAACGCAAGGAGTCAGTTGAGGCCACAACCGAAAAAACGTAAGCCGCGGACCTGAAAACAGTCTGAAAAATCCGACCCCCTAGAATTGTGGATTTTTCTGCTCAGAATGACTGGAAATAACCTGCAGATAGTAGATACGAAGAAAAAGGAACCAGGAATGGATTAAATGGGAGAAAACACAAGGAGTCAGTTAGAGGCCACAAAAAAAAAACGTAAAGCCATGGACCTGAAAAAGTCTGAAAAATCCGACCCCTAGAATTGTGGATTTTTCTGCTCAGAATGACTGGAAATAACCTGCAGATAGTAGATATGAAGAAAAAAGGAACCAGGAATGGATTAAATTTGAGAAACGCAAGGAGTCAGTTGAGGCCACAACCAAAAAACGTAAGCCCGGACCTGAAAAAGTCTGAAAAATCCGACCAAGAATTGTGGATTTTTCTGCTCAGAATGACTGGAAATAACCTGCAGATAGTAGATACGAAGAAAAAAGGAACCAGGAATGGATTAAATGGGAAAAACGCAAAGGAGTCAGTTGAGGCCACAACCGAAAAAACGTAAAGCCGCGGACCTGAAAAAAGTCTGAAAAATCGACCCCAAGAATTGTGGTTTTTCTGCTCAGAATGACTGGAAATAACCTGCAGATAGTAGATACGAAGAAAAAAGGAACCAGGAATGGATTAAATGGGAGAAACGCAAAGGAGTCAGTTGAGGCCACACCGAAAAAACCACGTAAGCGCGGACCTGAAAAAAGTCTGAAAAATCCGACCCCCTAAATTGTGGATTTTTCTGCTCAGAATGGCTGGAAATAACCTGCAGATAGTAGATACGAAGAAAAAGAACCAGGAATGGATTAAATGGGAGAAAAAGCAAAGGAGTCAGTTGAGGCCACAACCCGAAAAAAAACGTAAGCCGCGGACCTGAAAACAGTCTGAAAAATCCGACCCCCTAGAATTGTGGATTTTCTGCTCAAATGACTGGAAAAAACCTGCAGATAGTAGATCGAAGAAAAAAGGAACCAGGAATGGATTAAATGGGAGAAAACGCAAAGAGTCAGTTGAGGCCACAACCGAAAAAACGTAAGCCGCGGACCTGAAAAAGTCTGAAAAATCCGACCCCCTAGAATTGTGGATTTTTCTGCTCAGAATGACTGAAATAACCTGCAGATAGTAGATCTGAAGAAAAAAGGAACCAGGAATGGATTAAATGGGAGAAAAACGCAATGAGTCAGTTGAGGCCACAACCGAAAAAAACGTAAGCTGCGGACCTGAAAAAGTCTGAAAAAACCGACCCCCTATAATTGTAGATTTTCTGCTCAGAATG
>CM040742.1:6465574-6491756 GCA_022829145.1 Albula goreensis | reverse complement strand
GGTTGTGGCCTCAACTGACTCCTTTGCGTTTTTCTCTCCATTTAATCCATTCCTGGTTCCTTTTTTTCTTCGTATCTACTATCTGCAGGTTATTTCCAGTCATTCTGAGCAGAAAAATCTACAATTCTTGGGGGTCGGATTTTTCAGACTTTTTCAGGTCCGCGCTTACGTTTTTTCGGTTGTGGCCTCAACTGACTCCTTGCGTTTTCTCCCATTTAATCCATTCCTGGTTCCTTTTTTTCTTCAATCTACTATCTGCAGGTTATTTCCAGTCATTCTGAGCAGAAAAATCCACAATTCTAGGGGGTCGGATTTTTCAGACTTTTTCAGGTCCGCGGCTTACGTTTTTTTTCGGTTGTGGCCTCAACTGACTCCTTGCGTTTTCTCCCATTTAATCCATTCCTGGTTCCTTTTTTCTTCGTATCTACTATCTGCAGGTTATTTCCAGTCATTCTGAGCAGAAAAATCCACAATTCTAGGGGGTCGGATTTTTCAGACTTTTTCAGGTCCGCGGCTTACGTTTTTTTCGGTTGTGGCCTCAACTGACTCCTTTGCGTTTTCTCCCATTTAATCCATTCCTGGTTCCTTTTTTTCTTCGTATCTACTATCTGCAGGTTATTTCCAGTCATTCTGAGCAGAAAAATCCACAATTCTAGGGGTCGGATTTTTCAGACTTTTTTTCAGGTCCGCGGCTTACGTTTTTTTCGGTTGTGGCCTCAACTGACTCCTTGCGTTTTCTCCCATTTAATCCATTCCTGGTTCCTTTTTTCTTCGTATCTACTATCTGCAGGTTATTTCCAGTCATTCTGAGCAGAAAAATCCACAATTCTAGGGGGTCGGATTTTTCAGACTTTTTCAGGTCCGCGGCTTACGTTTTTTTCGGTTGTGGCCTCAACTGACTCCTTGCGTTTTCCCCATTTAATCCATTCCTGGTTCCTTTTTTCTTCGTATCTACTATCTGCAGGTTATTTCCAGTCATTCTGAGCAGAAAATCCACAATTCTAGGGGGTCGGATTTTTCAGACTGTTTTCAGGTCCGCGGCTTACGTTTTTTTTTTCTGTTGTGGCCTCAACTGACTCCTTGCGTTTTCTCCCATTTAATCCATTCCTGGTTCCTTTTTTTTCTTCGTATCTACTATCTGCAGGTTATTTCCAGTCATTCTGAGCAGAAAAATCCACAATTCTTGGGGGTCGGATTTTTCAGACTTTTTTCAGGTCCGCGGCTTACGTTTTTTTCGGTTGTGGCCTCAACTGACTCCTTGCGTTTTCTCCCATTTAATCCATTCCTGGTTCCTTTTTTTCGTATCTACTATCTGCAGGTTATTTCCAGTCATTCTGAGCAGAAAATCCACAATTCTAGGGGGTCGGATTTTTCAGACTTTTTTCAGGTCCGCGGCTTACGTTTTTTTCGGTTGTGGCCTCAACTGACTCCTTTGCGTTTTCTCCCATTTAATCCATTCCTGGTTCCTTTTTTTTCTTCGTATCTACTATCTGCAGGTTATTTCCAGTCATTCTGAGCAGAAAAATCCACAATTCTTGGGGGTCGGATTTTTCAGACTTTTTTTCAGGTCCGCGGCTTACGTTTTTTTCGGTTGTGGCCTCAACTGACTCCTTGCGTTTTCTCAAATTTAATCCATTCCTGGTTACTTTTTTCTTCATATCTACTATCTGCTGGTTATTTCCAGCCATTCTGAGCAGAAAAATCCACAATTCTAGGGGTCGGATTTTTCAGACTTTTTTCAGGTCCGCGGCTTTACGTTTTTTTTTGGTTGTGGCCTCAACTGACTCCTTGCGTTTTCTCCCATTTAATCCATTCCTGGTTCCTTTTTTCTTCGTATCTACTATCTGCAGGTTATTTCCAGTCATTCTGAGCAGAAAAATCCACAATTCTAGGGGGTCACATTTTTCAGACTTTTTTCAGGTCCGCGGCTTACGTTTTTTTCGGTTGTGGCCTCAACTGACTCCTTGCGTTTTCTCCCATTTAATCCATTCCTGGTTCCTTTTTTTCGTATCTACTATCTGCAGGTTATTTCCAGTCATTCTGAGCAGAAAAATCTACAATTCTTGGGGGTCGATTTTTCAGACTTTTTTCAGGTCCGCGGCTTACGTTTTTTTTCGGTTGTGGCCTCAACTGACTCCTTGCGTTTTCTCCCATTTAATCCATTCCTGGTTCCTTTTTTCTTCGTATCTACTATCTGCAGGTTATTTCCAGTCATTCTGAGCAGAAAATCTACAATTCTAGGGGGTCGGATTTTTCAGACTTTTTCAGGTCCGCGGCTTACGTTTTTTTTCGGTTGTGGCCTCAACTGACTCCTTGCGTTTCTCCCATTTAATCCATTCCTGGTTCCTTTTTTCTTCGTATCTACTATCTGCAGGTTATTTCCAGTCATTCTGAGCAGAAAATCCACAATTCTAGGGGGTCGATTTTTTCAGACTTTTTCAGGTCCGCGGCTTTACGTTTTTTTCGGTTGTGGCCTCAACTGACTCCTTTGCGTTTTCTCCCATTTAATCCATTCCTGGTTCCTTTTTTTCTTCGTATCTACTATCTGCAGGTTATTTCCAGTCATTCTGAGCAGAAAATCCACAATTCTAGGGGGTCGGATTTTTCAGACTGTTTTCAGGTCCGCGGCTTACGTTTTTTTTTTTACGTTGTGGCCTCAACTGACTCCTTGCGTTTTCTCCCATTTAATCCATTCCTGGTTCCTTTTTTTCTTCGTATCTACTATCTGCAGGTTATTTCCAGTCATTCTGAGCAGAAAATCCACAATTCTAGGGGGTCGGATTTTTCAGACTTTTTCAGGTCCGCGGCTTACGTTTTTTTTTTTTCGGTTGTGGCCTCAACTGAACTGACTTTGCGTTTTCTCCCATTTAATCCATTCCTGGTTCCTTTTTTTCGTATCTACTATCTGCAGGTTATTTCCAGTCATTCTGAGCAGAAAAATCTACAATTCTAGGGGGTCGGATTTTTCAGACTTTTTTCAGGTCCGCGGCTTACGTTTTTTTCGGTTGTGGCCTCAACTGACTCCTTTGGTTTTCTCCCCTTTAATCCATTCCTGGTTCCTTTTTTTTCGTATCTACTATCTGCAGGTTATTTCCAGTCATTCTGAGCAGAAAATCCACAATTCTAGGGGGTCGGATTTTTCAGACTTTTTCAGGTCCGCGGCTTACGTTTTTTTTCGGTTGTGGCCTCAACTGACTCTTTTGCGTTTTCTCCCATTTAATCCATTCCTGGTTCCTTTTTTTCGTATCTACTATCTGCAGGTTATTTCCAGTCATTCTGAGCAGAAAATCCACAATTCTAGGGGGTCGGATTTTTCAGACTTTTTCAGGTCCGCGGCTTTACGTTTTTTCTGGTGTGGCCTCAACTGACTCTTTGCGTTTTCCCATTTAATCCATTCCTGGTTCCTTTTTTTTCGTATCTACTATCTGCAGGTTATTTCCAGTCATTCTGAGCAGAAAAATCTACAATTCTAGGGGGTCGGATTTTTCAGACTTTTTTCAGGTCCGCGGCTTACGTTTTTTTCGGTTGTGGCCTCAACTGACTCCTTTTGCGCGCTTTTCTCCCATTTAATCCATTCCTGGTTCCTTTTTTTTCTTCGTATCTACTATCTGCAGGTTATTTCCAGTCATTCTGAGCAGAAAATCCACAATTCTAGGGGGTCGGATTTTTCAGACTGTTTTCAGGTCCGCGGCTTACGTTTTTTTTCGGTTGTGGCCTCAACTGACTCTTTGCGTTTTCTCCCATTTAATCCATTCCTGGTTCCTTTTTCTTCGTATCTACTATCTGCAGGTTATTTCCAGTCATTCTGAGCAGAAAAATCTACAATTCTAGGGGGTCGGATTTTTCAGACTGTTTTCAGGTCCGCGGCTTACGTTTTTTTCGGGTTGTGGCCTCAACTGACTCCTTTGCGTTTTCTCCCATTTAATCCATTCCTGGTTCCTTTTTTTTCTTCGTATCTACTATCTGCAGGTTATTTCCAGTCATTCTGAGCAGAAAATCCACAATTCTAGGGGGTCACATTTTTCAGACTTTTTTCAGGTCCGCGGCTTACGTTTTTTTTTTCGGTTGTGGCCTCAACTGACTCCTTTGCGTTTTCCCATTTAATCCATTCCTGGTTCCTTTTTTTTCGTATCTACTATCTGCAGGTTATTTCCAGTCATTCTGAGCAGAAAATCCACAATTCTAGGGGGTCGGATTTTTCAGACTGTTTTCAGGTCCGCGGCTTACGTTTTTTTTCGGTTGTGGCCTCAACTGACTCCTTGCGTTTTCTCCCATTTAATCCATTCCTGGTTCCTTTTTTTTTCTTCGTATCTACTTCTGCAGGTTATTTCCAGTCATTCTGAGCAGAAAATCTACAATTCTAGGGGGTCGGATTTTTCAGACTGTTTTCAGGTCCGCGGCTTACGTTTTTTCGGTTGTGGCCTCAACTGACTCCTTGCTTTGCGCGCTTTCCCATTTAATCCATTCCTGGTTCCTTTTTTTCTTCGTATCTACTATCTGCAGGTTATTTCCAGTCATTCTGAGCAGAAAAATCCACAATTCTTGGGGGTCGATTTTTCAGACTTTTTCAGGTCCGCGGCTTACGTTTTTTTTTCGGTTGTGGCCTCAACTGACTCCTTGCGTTTTCTCCCATTTAATCCATTCCTGGTTCCTTTTTTTTTCGTATCTACTATCTGCAGGTTATTTCCAGTCATTCTGAGCAGAAAAATCCACAATTCTTGGGGGTCGGATTTTTCAGACTTTTTCAGGTCCGCGGCTTACGTTTTTTTCGGTTGTGGCCTCAACTGACTCCTTTGCGTTTTCTCCCATTTAATCCATTCCTGGTTCCTTTTTTTCTTCATATCTACTATCTGCAGGTTATTTCCAGTCATTCTGAGCAGAAAATCCACAATTCTAGGGGGTCGGATTTTTCAGACTTTTTTTTCAGGTCCGCGGCTTTACGTTTTTTTTTTTCGGTTGTGGCCTCAACTGACTCCTTTGCGTTTTCTCCCATTTAATCCATTCCTGGTTCCTTTTTTCTTCGTATCTACTATCTGCAGGTTATTTCCAGTCATTCTGAGCAGAAAATCCACAATTCTTGGGGGTCGGATTTTTCAGACTTTTTTCAGGTCCGCGGCTTACGTTTTTTTTCGGTTGTGGCCTCAACTGACTCCTTGCGTTTTCTCCCATTTAATCCATTCCTGGTTCCTTTTTTCTTCGTATCTACTATCTGCAGGTTATTTCCAGTCATTCTGAGCAGAAAAATCTACAATTCTAGGGGGTCGGATTTTTCAGACTTTTTTCAGGTCCGCGGCTTACGTTTTTTTTTCGGTTGTGGCCTCAACTGACTCCTTGCGTTTTCTCCCATTTAATCCATTCCTGGTTCCTTTTTTTTCTTCGTATCTACTATCTGCAGGTTATTTCCAGTCATTCTGAGCAGAAAATCTACAATTCTAGGGGGTCGGATTTTTCAGACTTTTTTCAGGTCCGCGGCTTACGTTTTTTTTGGTTGTGGCCTCAACTGACTCCTTGCGTTTTCTCCCATTTAATCCATTCCTGGTTCCTTTTTTCTTCTTCGTATCTACTATCTGCAGGTTATTTCCAGTCATTCTGAGCAGAAAATCTACAATTCTAGGGGGTCGATTTTTCAGACTGTTTTCAGGTCCGCGGCTTACGTTTTTTTTCGGTTGTGGCCTCAACTGACTCTTGCGTTTTTCTCCCATTTAATCCATTCCTGGTTCCTTTTTTCTTCGTATCTACTATCTGCAGGTTATTTCCAGTCATTCTGAGCAGAAAAATCCACAATTCTAGGGGGTCGGATTTTTCAGACTGTTTTCAGGTCCGCGGCTTACGTTTTTCGGTTGTGGCCTCAACTGACTTTTGCGTTTTCTCCCATTTAATCCATTCCTGGTTCCTTTTTTTTCTTCGTATCTACTATCTGCAGGTTATTTCCAGTCATTCTGAGCAGAAAAATCCACAATTCTAGGGGTCGGATTTTTCAGACTTTTTTCAGGTCCGCGGCTTACGTTTTTTTTTCGGTTGTGGCCTCAACTGACTCCTTGCGTTTTCTCCCATTTAATCCATTCCTGGTTCCTTTTTTTCTTCGTATCTACTATCTGCAGGTTATTTCCAGTCATTCTGAGCAGAAAAATCCACAATTCTTGGGGGTCGATTTTTCAGACTTTTTTCAGGTCCGCGGCTTACGTTTTTTTTCGTTGTGGCCTCAACTGACTCCTTGCGTTTTCTCCCATTTAATCCATTCCTGGTTCCTTTTTTCTTCGTATCTACTATCTGCAGGTTATTTCCAGTCATTCTGAGCAGAAAATCCACAATTCTAGGGGGTCGGATTTTTCAGACTTTTTTCAGGTCCGCGGCTTACGTTTTTTTTTCGGTTGTGGCCTCAACTGACTCTTTGCGTTTTCTCCCATTTAATCCATTCCTGGTTCCTTTTTTCGTATCTACTATCTGCAGGTTATTTCCAGTCATTCTGAGCAGAAAAATCCACAATTCTAGGGGGTCGGATTTTTCAGACTTTTTTCAGGTCCGCGGCTTACGTTTTTTTCGGGGTGGCCTCAACTGACTCCTTTGCGTTTTTCTCCCATTTAATCCATTCCTGGTTTTTTTTTTCTTCGTATCTACTATCTGCAGGTTATTTCCAGTCATTCTGAGCAGAAAATCCACAATTCTTGGGGGTCAGATTTTTCAGACTTTTTTCAGGTCCGCGGCTTACGTTTTTTCGGGTTGTGGCCTCAACTGACTCCTTGCGCGTTTTCTCCCATTTAATCCATTCCTGGTTCCTTTTTTTCTTCGTATCTACTATCTGCAGGTTATTTCCAGTCATTCTGAGCAGAAAAATCCACAATTCTTGGGGGTCGGATTTTTCAGACTTTTTCAGGTCCGCGGCTTACGTTTTTTTCGGTTGTGGCCTCAACTGACTCCTTGCGTTTTCTCCCATTTAATCCATTCCTGGTTCCTTTTTTTCTTCGTATCTACTATCTGCAGGTTATTTCCAGTCATTCTGAGCAGAAAATCCACAATTCTAGGGGGTCGGATTTTTCAGACTTTTTTTCAGGTCCGCGCTTACGTTTTTTTCGGTTGTGGCCTCAACTGACTGACTTTTGCGTTTTCTCCCATTTAATCCATTCCTGGTTCCTTTTTTCTTCGTATCTACTATCTGCAGGTTATTTCCAGTCATTCTGAGCAGAAAAATCTACAATTCTAGGGGGTCGGATTTTTCAGACTTTTTTTCAGGTCCGCGGCTTTTTTCAGTTTTTTTTTCGGTTGTGGCCTCAACTGACTCCTTGCGTTTTCTCCCATTTAATCCATTCCTGGTTCCTTTTTTCTTCGTATCTACTATCTGCAGGTTATTTCCAGTCATTCTGAGCAGAAAAATCTACAATTCTAGGGGGTCGGATTTTTCAGACTTTTTTCAGGTCCGCGGCTTACGTTTTTTCGGTTGTGGCCTCAACTGACTCCTTGCTTGCTTTTCCCCATTTAATCCATTCCTGGTTCCTTTTTTCTTCGTATCTACTATCTGCAGGTTATTTCCAGTCATTCTGAGCAGAAAAATCTACAATTCTAGGGGGTCGGATTTTTCAGACTGTTTTCAGGTCCGCGGCTTACGTTTTTTTTTCGGGTTGTGGCCTCAACTGACTCCTTTGCGTTTTTTCTCCCATTTAATCCATTCCTGGTTCCTTTTTTCTTCGTATCTACTATCTGCAGGTTATTTCCAGTCATTCTGAGCAGAAAATCCACAATTCTAGGGGGTCGGATTTTTCAGACTGTTTTCAGGTCCGCGGCTTACGTTTTTTTTGTTGGGCCTCAACTGACTCTTTTGCGTTTTCTCCCATTTAATCCATTCCTGGTTCCTTTTTTCTTCGTATCTACTATCTGCAGGTTATTTCCAGTCATTCTGAGCAGAAAAATCCACAATTCTAGGGGGTCGGATTTTTCAGACTTTTTTCAGGTCCGCGGCTTTACGCTTTTTTTCGGTTGTGGCCTCAACTGACTCCTTGCGCTTTTCTCCCATTTAATCCATTCCTGGTTCCTTTTTTTTCTTCGTATCTACTATCTGCAGGTTATTTCCAGTCATTCTGAGCAGAAAATCCACAATTTTGGGGGTCAGATTTTTCAGACTTTTTCAGGTCCGCGGCTTTACGTTTTTTTTTTTTTTCGGTTGTGGCCTCAACTGACTCCTTTTGCGTTTCTCCCATTTAATCCATTCCTGGTTCCTTTTTTCTTCGTATCTACTATCTGCAGGTTATTTCCAGTCATTCTGAGCAGAAAATCCACAATTCTAGGGGGTCGGATTTTTCAGACTTTTTTCAGGTCCGCGGCTTACGTTTTTTTTTTCGGTTGTGGCCTCAACTGACTCCTTGCGTTTTCCCCATTTAATCCATTCCTGGTTCCTTTTTTTTCGTATCTACTATCTGCAGGTTATTTCCAGTCATTCTGAGCAGAAAAATCCACAATTCTAGGGGGTCGGATTTTTCAGACTTTTTCAGGTCCGCGGCTTACGTTTTTTTTTTTGTGGCCTCAACTGACTCCTTTTGCGTTTTCTCCCATTTAATCCATTCCTGGTTCCTTTTTTCTTCGTATCTACTATCTGCAGGTTATTTCCAGTCATTCTGAGCAGAAAAATCCACAATTCTAGGGGGTCGGATTTTTCAGACTTTTTTCAGGTCCGCGGCTTACGTTTTTTTCGGTTGTGGCCTCAACTGACTCCTTGCGTTTTCTCCCATTTAATCCATTCCTGGTTCCTTTTTTTCTTCGTATCTACTATCTGCAGGTTATTTCCAGTCATTCTGAGCAGAAAAATCCACAATTCTAGGGGGTCGGATTTTTCAGACTTTTTTCAGGTCCGCGGCTTACGTTTTTTTCTCGGGTTGTGGCCTCAACTGACTCCTTTGCGTTTTCTCCCATTTAATCCATTCCTGGTTCCTTTTTTCTTCGTATCTACTATCTGCAGGTTATTTCCAGTCATTCTGAGCAGAAAAATCCACAATTCTTGGGGTCGGATTTTTCAGACTTTTTTTCAGGTCCGCGGCTTACGTTTTTTTCGGTTGTGGCCTCAACTGACTCCTTGCTTGCTTTTCTCCCATTTAATCCATTCCTGGTTCCTTTTTTTTCGTATCTACTATCTGCAGGTTATTTCCAGTCATTCTGAGCAGAAAATCCACAATTCTTGGGGGTCGGATTTTTCAGACTTTTTCAGGTCCGCGGCTTACGCTTTTTTTTTGTGGCCTCAACTGACTCCTTGCGTTTTCTCCCCATTTAATCCATTCCTGGTTCCTTTTTTCTTCGTATCTACTATCTGCAGGTTATTTCCAGTCATTCTGAGCAGAAAAATCCACAATTCTAGGGGGTCGGATTTTTCAGACTTTTTTCAGGTCCGCGGCTTACGTTTTTTTTCGGTTGTGGCCTCAACTGACTCCTTTGCGTTTTCTCCCATTTAATCCATTCCTGGTTCCTTTTTTCTTCGTATCTACTATCTGCAGGTTATTTCCAGTCATTCTGAGCAGAAAAATCTACAATTCTAGGGGGTCAGATTTTTCAGACTTTTTTCAGGTCCGCGGCTTACGTTTTTTTCGGTTGTGGCCTCAACTGACTCCTTGCGTTTTCTCCCATTTAATCCATTCCTGGTTCCTTTTTTCTTCGTATCTACTATCTGCAGGTTATTTCCAGTCATTCTGAGCAGAAAATCCACAATTCTAGGGGGTCGGATTTTTCAGACTTTTTCAGGTCCGCGGCTTACGTTTTTTCGGTTGTGGCCTCAACTGACTCCTTGCGTTTTCTCCCATTTAATCCATTCCTGGTTCCTTTTTTTTCGTATCTACTATCTGCAGGTTATTTCCAGTCATTCTGAGCAGCAGAAAATCCACAATTCTAGGGGGTCACATTTTTCAGACTTTTTTTCAGGTCCGCGGCTTACGTTTTTTCGGTTGTGGCCTCAACTGACTCCTTTTGCGTTTTCTCCCATTTAATCCATTCCTGGTTCCTTTTTTCTTCGTATCTACTATCTGCAGGTTATTTCCAGTCATTCTGAGCAGAAAAATCCACAATTCTAGGGGGTCGGATTTTTCAGACTTTTTCAGGTCCGCGGCTTACGTTTTTTTCGGTTGTGGCCTCAACTGACTCCTTTTGCGTTTTCTCCCATTTAATCCATTCCTGGTTCCTTTTTTTCTTCGTATCTACTATCTGCAGGTTATTTCCAGTCATTCTGAGCAGAAAAATCCACAATTCTAGGGGGTCGGATTTTTCAGACTTTTTTCAGGTCCGCGGCTTACGTTTTTTTTTTTCGGTTGTGGCCTCAACTGACTCCTTTTTCTCCCATTTAATCCATTCCTGGTTCCTTTTTTTCTTCGTATCTACTATCTGCAGGTTATTTCCAGTCATTCTGAGCAGAAAATCCACAATTCTTGGGGGTCAGATTTTTCAGACTTTTTTCAGGTCCGCGGCTTACGTTTTTTTCGGTTGTGGCCTCAACTGACTCCTTGGCTTTTCTCCCATTTAATCCATTCCTGGTTCCTTTTTTTTTCGTATCTACTATCTGCAGGTTATTTCCAGTCATTCTGAGCAGAAAAATCCACAATTCTTGGGGTCGGATTTTTCAGACTTTTTCAGGTCCGCGGCTTACGTTTTTTTCGGTTGTGGCCTCAACTGACTCCTTGCGTTTTCTCCCATTTAATCCATTCCTGGTTCCTTTTTTTTCTTCGTATCTACTATCTGCAGGTTATTTCCAGTCATTTTGAGCAGAAAAATCCACAATTCTAGGGGGTCGGATTTTTCAGACTTTTTTCAGGTCCGCGGATAACTTTTTTTTCGGTTGTGGCCTCAACTGACTCCTTGCGTTTCCCCATTTAATCCATTCCTGGTTCCTTTTTTCTTCGTATCTACTATCTGCAGGTTATTTCCAGTCATTCTGAGCAGAAAATCCACAATTCTTGGGGGTCGGATTTTTCAGACTGTTTTCAGGTCCGCGGCTTTACGTTTTTTTTCGGTTGTGGCCTCAACTGACTCCTTGCGTTTTCTCCCATTTAATCCATTCCTGGTTCCTTTTTTTCGTATCTACTATCTGCAGGTTATTTCCAGTCATTCTGAGCAGAAAAATCCACAATTCTTGGGGGTCGGATTTTTCAGACTTTTTTCAGGTCCGCGGCTTACGTTTTTTTCGGTTGTGGCCTCAACTGACTCCTTGCGTTTTCCCATTTAATCCATTCCTGGTTCCTTTTTTTCTTCGTATCTACTATCTGCAGGTTATTTCCAGTCATTCTGAGCAGAAAATCTACAATTCTAGGGGGTCGGATTTTTCAGACTTTTTCAGGTCCGCGGCTTACGCTTTTTTTTCGTTGTGGCCTCAACTGACTCCTTGCGTTTTCCCATTTAATCCATTCCTGGTTCCTTTTTTCTTCGTATCTACTATCTGCAGGTTATTTCCAGTCATTCTGAGCAGAAAATCCACAATTCTAGGGGTCACATTTTTCAGACTGTTTTCAGGTCCGCGGCTTTACGTTTTTTTTCGGGTTGTGGCCTCAACTGACTCCTTTGCGTTTTCTCCCATTTAATCCATTCCTGGTTCCTTTTTTTTTCGTATCTACTATCTGCAGGTTATTTCCAGTCATTCTGAGCAGAAAAATCTACAATTCTAGGGGGTCGGATTTTTCAGACTTTTTTCAGGTCCGCGGCTTACGTTTTTTTTTTCGGTTGTGGCCTCAACTGACTCTTTTGCGTTTTCTCCCATTTAATCCATTCCTGGTTCCTTTTTTTTCGTATCTACTATCTGCAGGTTATTTCCAGTCATTCTGAGCAGAAAATCCACAATTCTAGGGGGTCGGATTTTTCAGACTTTTTCAGGTCCGCGGCTTACGTTTTTTTTTTCGGTTTGTGGCCTCAACTGACTCCTTGCGTTTTCTCCCATTTAATCCATTCCTGGTTCCTTTTTTTTCTTCGTATCTACTATCTGCAGGTTATTTCCAGTCATTCTGAGCAGAAAATCTACAATTCTTGGGGGTCGGATTTTTCAGACTTTTTTCAGGTCCGCGGCTTACGTTTTTTTTTCGTTGTGGCCTCAACTGACTCCTTGCGTTTTCTCCCATTTAATCCATTCCTGGTTCCTTTTTTTTCGTATCTACTATCTGCAGGTTATTTCCAGTCATTCTGAGCAGAAAAATCCACAATTCTAGGGGGTCGGATTTTTCAGACTTTTTTCAGGTCCGCGGCTTACGTTTTTTTTTTTTCGGTTGTGGCCTCAACTGACTCCTTTGCGTTTTCTCCCATTTAATCCATTCCTGGTTCCTTTTTCTTCTTCGTATCTACTATCTGCAGGTTATTTCCAGTCATTCTGAGCAGAAAATCCACAATTCTAGGGGGTCGGATTTTTCAGACTTTTTCAGGTCCGCGGCTTACGTTTTTTTTTCGGTTGTGGCCTCAACTGACTCCTTGCGCTTTTCTCCCATTTAATCCATTCCTGGTTCCTTTTTTTTCTTCGTATCTACTATCTGCAGGTTATTTCCAGTCATTCTGAGCAGAAAAATCCACAATTCTTGGGGGTCGGATTTTTCAGACTTTTTCAGGTCCGCGGCTTACGTTTTTTCGGTTGTGGCCTCAACTGACTCCTTGCGTTTTCTCCCATTTAATCCATTCCTGGTTCCTTTTTTCTTCGTATCTACTATCTGCAGGTTATTTCCAGTCATTCTGAGCAGAAAATCTCCACAATTCTAGGGGGTCGGATTTTTCAGACTTTTTCAGGTCCGCGGCTTACGTTTTTTTTTCGGTTGTGGCCTCAACTGACTCCTTTTTGCGTTTTCTCCATTTAATCCATTCCTGGTTCCTTTTTTTTTTCTTCGTATCTACTATCTGCAGGTTATTTCCAGTCATTCTGAGCAGAAAAATCCACAATTCTAGGGGGTCGGATTTTTCAGACTTTTTCAGGTCCGCGGCTTACGTTTTTTTCGTTGTGGCCTCAACTGACTCCTTTGCGTTTTCCCATTTAATCCATTCCTGGTTCCTTTTTTTTCTTCTATCTACTATCTGCAGGTTATTTCCAGTCATTCTGAGCAGAAAATCCACAATTCTAGGGGGTCGGATTTTTCAGACTTTTTCAGGTCCGCGGCTTACGTTTTTTTTCGGTTGTGGCCTCAACTGACTCCTTTGCGTTTTCTCCCATTTAATCCATTCCTGGTTCCTTTTTTTTCTTCGTATCTACTATCTGCAGGTTATTTCCAGTCATTCTGAGCAGAAAATCCACAATTCTAGGGGGTCGGATTTTTCAGACTTTTTCAGGTCCGCGGCTTTACGTTTTTTCGGTTGTGGCCTCAACTGACTCCTTTTGCGTTTTCTCCCATTTAATCCATTCCTGGTTCCTTTTTTTCTTCGTATCTACTATCTGCAGGTTATTTCCAGTCATTCTGAGCAGAAAATCCACAATTCTAGGGGGTCGGATTTTTCAGACTTTTTTCAGGTCCGGGCTTACGTTTTTTTTTTCGGTTGTGGGCCTCAACTGACTCCTTGCGTTTTCTCCCATTTAATCCATTCCTGGTTCCTTTTTTCTTCGTATCTACTATCTGCAGGTTATTTCCAGTCATTCTGAGCAGAAAATCCACAATTCTAGGGGGTCACATTTTTCAGACTTTTTTCAGGTCCGCGGCTTACGTTTTTTTTTTCGGTTGTGGCCTCAACTGACTCCTTTTTGGTCGTTTTCTCCCATTTAATCCATTCCTGGTTCCTTTTTTTTTTCGTATCTACTATCTGCAGGTTATTTCCAGTCATTCTGAGCAGAAAATCCACAATTCTTGGGGGTCGGATTTTTCAGACTTTTTTCAGGTCCGCGGCTTACGTTTTTTCGGTTGTGGCCTCAACTGACTCCTTTGCGTTTTCTCCCATTTAATCCATTCCTGGTTCCTTTTTTTTTTCTTCGTATCTACTATCTGCAGGTTATTTCCAGTCATTCTGAGCAGAAAATCCACAATTCTAGGGGGTCACATTTTTCAGACTTTTTCAGGTCCGCGGCTTACGTTTTTTTTCGGTTGTGGCCTCAACTGACTCTTTGCGTTTTCCCCATTTAATCCATTCCTGGTTCCTTTTTTTTCGTATCTACTATCTGCAGGTTATTTCCAGTCATTCTGAGCAGAAAAATCCACAATTCTAGGGGGTCGGATTTTTCAGACTTTTTTCAGGTCCGCGGCTTACGTTTTTTTGTGGCCCTCAACTGACTCCTTTTGCGTTTTCTCCCATTTAATCCATTCCTGGTTCCTTTTTTCTTCTTCGTATCTACTATCTGCAGGTTATTTCCAGTCATTCTGAGCAGAAAATCCACAATTCTAGGGGGTCGGATTTTTCAGACTTTTTTCAGGTCCGCGGCTTACGTTTTTTTCGGTTGTGGCCTCAACTGACTCCTTGCGTTTTCTCCCATTTAATCCATTCCTGGTTCCTTTTTTTCTTCGTATCTACTATCTGCAGGTTATTTCCAGTCATTCTGAGCAGAAAAATCCACAATTTAGGGGGTCGGATTTTTCAGACTTTTTCAGGTCCGCGGCTTACGTTTTTTTTTCGGTTGTGGCCTCAACTGACTCCTTTGCGTTTTCCCATTTAATCCATTCCTGGTTCCTTTTTTTCTTCGTATCTACTATCTGCAGGTTATTTCCAGTCATTCTGAGCAGAAAAATCCACAATTCTAGGGGGTCGGATTTTTCAGACTTTTTTCAGGTCCGCGGCTTACGTTTTTTTTCTGGTTGTGGCCTCAACTGACTCCTTGCGTTTTCTCCCATTTAATCCATTCCTGGTTCCTTTTTTTCTTCGTATCTACTATCTGCAGGTTATTTCCAGTCATTCTGAGCAGAAAAATCCACAATTCTAGGGGGTCGGATTTTTCAGACTTTTTCAGGTCCGCGGCTTACGTTTTTTTCGGGTTGTGGCCTCAACTGACTCCTTTGCGTTTTCTCCCATTTAATCCATTCCTGGTTCCTTTTTTTTCTTCGTATCTACTATCTGCAGGTTATTTCCAGTCATTCTGAGCAGAAAATCCACAATTCTAGGGGTCGGATTTTTCAGACTTTTTCAGGTCCGCGGCTTACGTTTTTTCGGTTGTGGCCTCAACTGACTCTTGCGTTTTCTCCCATTTAATCCATTCCTGGTTCCTTTTTTTTTTCTTCGTATCTACTATCTGCAGGTTATTTCCAGTCATTCTGAGCAGAAAATCCACAATTCTAGGGGGTCGGATTTTTCAGACTTTTTTCAGGTCCGCGGCTTACGTTTTTTTTTTTTCGGTTGTGGCCTCAACTGACTCTTTTGCGTTTTCTCCCATTTAATCCATTCCTGGTTCCTTTTTTTTTCGTATCTACTATCTGCAGGTTATTTCCAGTCATTCTGAGCAGAAAAAATCCACAATTCTTGGGGGTCGGATTTTTCAGACTTTTTTCAGGTCCGCGGCTTACGCTTTTTTCGGTTGTGGCCTCAACTGACTCCTTGCGTTTTCCCATTTAATCCATTCCTGGTTCCTTTTTTTTTCTTCGATCTACTATCTGCAGGTTATTTCCAGTCATTCTGAGCAGAAAAATCTACAATTCTAGGGGGTCGGATTTTTCAGACTTTTTTCAGGTCCGCGGCTTACGTTTTTTTTTTCGGTTGTGGCCTCAACTGACTCCTTTGCGTTTTCTCCCATTTAATCCATTCCTGGTTCCTTTTTTTCTTCGTATCTACTATCTGCAGGTTATTTCCAGTCATTCTGAGCAGAAAATCCACAATTCTAGGGGGTCGGATTTTTCAGACTTTTTCAGGTCCGCGGCTTACGTTTTTTTTTTGGTTGTGGCCTCAACTGACTCCTTGCGTTTTCCCCATTTAATCCATTCCTGGTTCCTTTTTTTCTTCGTATCTACTATCTGCAGGTTATTTCCAGTCATTCTGAGCAGAAAATCCACAATTCTAGGGGGTCGGATTTTTCAGACTTTTTTCAGGTCCGCGGCTTACGTTTTTTCGGTTGTGGCCTCAACTGACTCCTTTTGCGTTTTCTCCCATTTAATCCATTCCTGGTTCCTTTTTTTCTTCGTATCTACTATCTGCAGGTTATTTCCAGTCATTCTGAGCAGAAAATCCACAATTCTAGGGGGTCATTTTTCAGACTTTTTCAGGTCCGCGGCTTTACGTTTTTTTCGGGTTGTGGCCTCAACTGACTCCTTTTGCGCGTTTTCTCCCATTTAATCCATTCCTGGTTCCTTTTTTTCTTCGTATCTACTATCTGCAGGTTATTTCCAGTCATTCTGAGCAGAAAAATCCACAATTTTGGGGGTCGGATTTTTCAGACTTTTTCAGGTCCGCGGCTTACGTTTTTTTTCGGTTGTGGCCTCAACTGACTCCTTTGCGTTTTCCCATTTAATCCATTCCTGGTTCCTTTTTTTTTTCTTCGTATCTACTATCTGCAGGTTATTTCCAGTCATTCTGAGCAGAAAAATCCACAATTCTAGGGGGTCGGATTTTTCAGACTTTTTTCAGGTCCGCGGCTTACGTTTTTTTTTCGGTTGTGGCCTCAACTGACTCCTTGCGTTTTCCCCATTTAATCCATTCCTGGTTCCTTTTTTTCTTCGTATCTACTATCTGCAGGTTATTTCCAGTCATTCTGAGCAGAAAATCCACAATTCTAGGGGTCGGATTTTTCAGACTTTTTTCAGGTCCGCGGCTTACGTTTTTTTTCGGGTTGTGGCCTCAACTGACTCCTTGCGTTTTCTCCCATTTAATCCATTCCTGGTTCCTTTTTTCTTCGTATCTACTATCTGCAGGTTATTTCCAGTCATTCTGAGCAGAAAATCCACAATTCTTGGGGGTCGGATTTTTCAGACTTTTTCAGGTCCGCGGCTTACGCTTTTTTTCTGGTTGTGGCCTCAACTGACTCCTTTGCTTTTCTCCCATTTAATCCATTCCTGGTTCCTTTTTTCTTCGTATCTACTATCTGCAGGTTATTTCCAGTCATTCTGAGCAGAAAAATCCACAATTCTAGGGGGTCGGATTTTTCAGACTTTTTTCAGGTCCGCGGCTTACGTTTTTTTTCGGTTGTGGCCTCAACTGACTCCTTTGCGTTTTCTCCCATTTAATCCATTCCTGGTTCCTTTTTTTTCGTATCTACTATCTGCAGGTTATTTCCAGTCATTCTGAGCAGAAAAATCTACAATTCTAGGGGGTCGGATTTTTCAGACTTTTTTCAGGTCCGCGGCTTACGCTTTTTTCGTTGTGGCCTCAACTGACTCCTTTTTTGCGTTTTCTCCCATTTAATCCATTCCTGGTTCCTTTTTTTCTTCGTATCTACTATCTGCAGGTTATTTCCAGTCATTCTGAGCAGAAAAATCCACAATTCTAGGGGGTCGGATTTTTCAGACTTTTTCAGGTCCGCGGCTTACGTTTTTTTTTCGGTTGTGGCCTCAACTGACTCCTTGCGTTTTCTCCCATTTAATCCATTCCTGGTTCCTTTTTTTTCTTCGTATCTACTATCTGCAGGTTATTTCCAGTCATTCTGAGCAGAAAAATCCACAATTCTTGGGGGTCGGATTTTTCAGACTTTTTTCAGGTCCGCGGCTTACGCTTTTTTCGGTTGTGGCCTCAACTGACTCCTTGCGTTTTCCCATTTAATCCATTCCTGGTTCCTTTTTTTTCTTCTACTATCTGCAGGTTATTTCCAGTCATTCTGAGCAGAAAAATCCACAATTCTAGGGGGTCGGATTTTTCAGACTTTTTTCAGGTCCGCGGCTTACGTTTTTTCGGTTGTGGCCTCAACTGACTCCTTTGCGTTTTCTCCCATTTAATCCATTCCTGGTTCCTTTTTTTTTCTTCGTATCTACTATCTGCAGGTTATTTCCAGTCATTCTGAGCAGAAAAAATCTACAATTCTAGGGGGTCGGATTTTTCAGACTTTTTTCAGGTCCGCGGCTTACGTTTTTTTTTTTCGGTGTGGCTCAACTGACTCCTTGCGTTTTCTCCCATTTAATCCATTCCTGGTTCCTTTTTTCTTCGTATCTACTATCTGCAGGTTATTTCCAGTCATTCTGAGCAGAAAATCCACAATTCTTGGGGGTCGGATTTTTCAGACTTTTTTCAGGTCCGCGGCTTACGTTTTTTTTTCGGGTTGTGGCCTCAACTGACTCTTGCGTTTTCTCCCATTTAATCCATTCCTGGTTCCTTTTTTTTCTTCGTATCTACTATCTGCAGGTTATTTCCAGTCATTCTGAGCAGAAAATCCACAATTCTAGGGGGTCGGATTTTTCAGACTTTTTCAGGTCCGCGGCTTACGTTTTTTTCGGTTGTGGCCTCAACTGACTCCTTTGCGTTTTCTCCCATTTAATCCATTCCTGGTTCCTTTTTTCTTCGTATCTACTATCTGCAGGTTATTTCCAGTCATTCTGAGCAGAAAAATCCACAATTCTAGGGGGTCGGATTTTTCAGACTTTTTCAGGTCCGCGGCTTTACGTTTTTTTCGGTTGTGGCCTCAACTGACTCCTTGCGTTTTCTCCCATTTAATCCATTCCTGGTTCCTTTTTTTTTTCGTATCTACTATCTGCAGGTTATTTCCAGTCATTCTGAGCAGAAAAATCCACAATTCTTGGGGGTCGGATTTTTCAGACTTTTTTCAGGTCCGCGGCTTACGTTTTTTTTCTGGTTGTGGCCTCAACTGACTCCTTTTGCGTTTTCTCCCATTTAATCCATTCCTGGTTCCTTTTTTTCGTATCTACTATCTGCAGGTTATTTCCAGTCATTCTGAGCAGAAAAATCCACAATTCTAGGGGGTCGGATTTTTCAGACTTTTTTTCAGGTCCGCGGCTTACGTTTTTTTTTTTCGGTTGTGGCCTCAACTGACTCCTTGCGCTTTCTCCCATTTAATCCATTCCTGGTTCCTTTTTTTTCTTCGTATCTACTATCTGCAGGTTATTTCCAGTCATTCTGAGCAGAAAATCCACAATTCTAGGGGGTCGGATTTTTCAGACTTTTTTCAGGTCCGCGGCTTTACGTTTTTTCGGTTGTGGCCTCAACTGACTCTTTGCGCTTTTCCCATTTAATCCATTCCTGGTTCCTTTTTTCTTCGTATCTACTATCTGCAGGTTATTTCCAGTCATTCTGAGCAGAAAATCCACAATTCTTGGGGGTCGGATTTTTCAGACTTTTTTTCAGGTCCGCGGCTTACGTTTTTTCGTTGTGGCCTCAACTGACTCCTTTGCGTTTTCTCCCATTTAATCCATTCCTGGTTCCTTTTTTCTTCGTATCTACTATCTGCAGGTTATTTCCAGTCATTCTGAGCAGAAAATCCACAATTCTTGGGGGTCGGATTTTTCAGACTTTTTCAGGTCCGCGGCTTACGTTTTTTTCGGGTTGTGGCCTCAACTGACTCCTTGCGTTTTCTCCCATTTAATCCATTCCTGGTTCCTTTTTTTTCTTCGTATCTACTATCTGCAGGTTATTTCAGTCATTCTGAGCAGAAAATCCACAATTCTTGGGGGTCATTTTTCAGACTTTTTTCAGGTCCGCGGCTTACGTTTTTTCGGTTGTGGCCTCAACTGACTCTTTTGCGTTTTCTCCCATTTAATCCATTCCTGGTTCCTTTTTTTTCTTCAGATCTACTATCTGCAGGTTATTTCCAGTCATTCTGAGCAGAAAAATCTACAATTCTAGGGGGTCGGATTTTTCAGACTTTTTCAGGTCCGCGGCTTACGTTTTTTTTCGTTGTGGCCTCAACTGACTCCTTTGCGTTTTCTCTCCCATTTAATCCATTCCTGGTTCCTTTTTTTTCTTCGTATCTACTATCTGCAGGTTATTTCCAGTCATTCTGAGCAGAAAAATCCACAATTCTAGGGGGTCGGATTTTTCAGACTTTTTTCAGGTCCGCGGCTTACGTTTTTTTTTGGGTTGTGGCCTCAACTGACTCCTTGCGTTTTCCCCATTTAATCCATTCCTGGTTCCTTTTTTCTTCGTATCTACTATCTGCAGGTTATTTCCAGTCATTCTGAGCAGAAAAATCTACAATTCTAGGGGGTCGGATTTTTCAGACTTTTTTCAGGTCCGCGGCTTACGTTTTTTTTTCGTTGTGGCCTCAACTGACTCCTTTTGCGCGCTTTTCTCCCATTTAATCCATTCCTGGTTCCTTTTTTTCTTCGTATCTACTATCTGCAGGTTATTTCCAGTCATTCTGAGCAGAAAATCCACAATTCTTGGGGGTCGGATTTTTCAGACTTTTTCAGGTCCGCGGCTTTACGTTTTTTTTCGGGTTGTGGCCTCAACTGACTCTTTGCGTTTTCTCCCATTTAATCCATTCCTGGTTCCTTTTTTCTTCGTATCTACTATCTGCAGGTTATTTCCAGTCATTCTGAGCAGAAAAATCTACAATTCTAGGGGTCGGATTTTTCAGACTTTTTTTCAGGTCCGCGGCTTACGTTTTTTTCGGTTGTGGCCTCAACTGACTCCTTTGCGTTTTCTCCCATTTAATCCATTCCTGGTTCCTTTTTTTTTCGTATCTACTATCTGCAGGTTATTTCCAGTCATTCTGAGCAGAAAATCCACAATTCTAGGGGGTCGGATTTTTCAGACTTTTTTTCAGGTCCGCGGCTTACGTTTTTTCGGGTTGTGGCCTCAACTGACTCCTTGCGTTTTTCCCATTTAATCCATTCCTGGTTCCTTTTTTTTCGTATCTACTATCTGCAGGTTATTTCCAGTCATTCTGAGCAGAAAAATCCACAATTCTAGGGGGTCGGATTTTTCAGACTTTTTCAGGTCCGCGGCTTACGTTTTTTTTCGGTTGTGGCCTCAACTGACTCCTTTGCGTTTTCCCATTTAATCCATTCCTGGTTCCTTTTTTTCTTCGTATCTACTATCTGCAGGTTATTTCCAGTCATTCTGAGCAGAAAATCCACAATTCTAGGGGGTCGGATTTTTCAGACTTTTTCAGGTCCGCGGCTTACGTTTTTTTTCGGTTGTGGCCTCAACTGACTCCTTTGCGTTTTCTCCCATTTAATCCATTCCTGGTTCCTTTTTTTCTTCGTATCTACTATCTGCAGGTTATTTCCAGTCATTCTGAGCAGAAAATCCACAATTCTAGGGGTCGGATTTTTCAGACTTTTTCAGGTCCGCGGCTTACGTTTTTTCGGTTGTGGCCTCAACTGACTCCTTGCGTTTTCTCCCATTTAATCCATTCCTGGTTCCTTTTTTTCTTCGTATCTACTATCTGCAGGTTATTTCCAGTCATTCTGAGCAGAAAAATCCACAATTCTTGGGGGTCGGATTTTTCAGACTTTTTTCAGGTCCGCGGCTTTACGTTTTTTTTTTTTGGTTGTGGCCTCAACTGACTCCTTGCGTTTTCCCATTTAATCCATTCCTGGTTCCTTTTTTTTCTTCGTATCTACTATCTGCAGGTTATTTCCAGTCATTCTGAGCAGAAAATCCACAATTCTAGGGGGTCGGATTTTTCAGACTTTTTCAGGTCCGCGGCTTACGTTTTTTTTTTCGGTTGTGGCCTCAACTGACTCCTTTGCGTTTTCTCCCATTTAATCCATTCCTGGTTCCTTTTTTCTTCGTATCTACTATCTGCAGGTTATTTCCAGTCATTCTGAGCAGAAAATCTACAATTCTAGGGGGTCGGATTTTTCAGACTTTTTTCAGGTCCGCGGCTTACGTTTTTTCTCAAGTTGTGGCCTCAACTGACTCCCTTGCGTTTTCTCCCATTTAATCCATTCCTGGTTCCTTTTTTTCTTCGTATCTACTATCTGCAGGTTATTTCCAGTCATTCTGAGCAGAAAATCCACAATTCTAGGGGGTCGGATTTTTCAGACTTTTTTCAGGTCCGCGGCTTACGCTTTTTTTCGGTTGTGGCCTCAACTGACTCCTTGCGTTTTCCCATTTAATCCATTCCTGGTTCCTTTTTTCTCGTATCTACTATCTGCAGGTTATTTCCAGTCATTCTGAGCAGAAAAATCCACAATTCTAGGGGGTCGGATTTTTCAGACTTTTTCAGGTCCGCGGCTTTACGTTTTTTTCGGTTGTGGCCTCAACTGACTCTTTGCGTTTTCCCCATTTAATCCATTCCTGGTTCCTTTTTTTTTTCGTATCTACTATCTGCAGGTTATTTCCAGTCATTCTGAGCAGAAAATCCACAATTCTAGGGGGTCGGATTTTTCAGACTTTTTCAGGTCCGCGGCTTACGCTTTTTTCGGTTGTGGCCTCAACTGACTCCTTGCGTTTTCTCCCATTTAATCCATTCCTGGTTCCTTTTTTTTTCTTCGTATCTACTATCTGCAGGTTATTTCAGTCATTCTGAGCAGAAAATCTACAATTCTAGGGGGTCGGATTTTTCAGACTTTTTTCAGGTCCGCGGCTTACGTTTTTTTTCGGTTTGTGGCCTCAACTGACTCCTTGCGTTTTCTCCCATTTAATCCATTCCTGGTTCCTTTTTTTCTTCGTATCTACTATCTGCAGGTTATTTCCAGTCATTCTGAGCAGAAAAATCCACAAATTCTAGGGGGTCGGATTTTTCAGACTTTTTTCAGGTCCGCGGCTTACGCTTTTTTTTCGGTTGTGGCCTCAACTGACTCCTTTGCGTTTTCTCCCATTTAATCCATTCCTGGTTCCTTTTTTTTCGTATCTACTATCTGCAGGTTATTTCCAGTCATTCTGAGCAGAAAAATCCACAATTCTAGGGGGTCGGATTTTTCAGACTTTTTCAGGTCCGCGGCTTACGCTTTTTTCGGGTTGTGGCCTCAACTGACTCCTTTGCGTTTTCCCCATTTAATCCATTCCTGGTTCCTTTTTTCTTCGTATCTACTATCTGCAGGTTATTTCCAGTCATTCTGAGCAGAAAAATCCACAATTCTAGGGGGTCGGATTTTTCAGACTTTTTCAGGTCCGCGGCTTACGTTTTTTCGGTTGTGGCCTCAACTGACTCCTTGCGTTTTCCCCATTTAATCCATTCCTGGTTCCTTTTTTCTTCGTATCTACTATCTGCAGGTTATTTCCAGTCATTCTGAGCAGAAAATCCACAATTCTAGGGGGTCGGATTTTTCAGACTTTTTCAGGTCCGCGGCTTACGTTTTTTTTCGGTTGTGGCCTCAACTGACTCCTTGCGCTTTCCCATTTAATCCATTCCTGGTTCCTTTTTTTTCTTCAGATCTACTATCTGCAGGTTATTTCCAGTCATTCTGAGCAGAAAATCCACAATTCTAGGGGGTCGGATTTTTCAGACTTTTTTCAGGTCCGCGGCTTACGTTTTTTTCGGGTTGTGGCCTCAACTGACTCCTTGCGTTTTCTCCCATTTAATCCATTCCTGGTTCCTTTTTTCTTCGTATCTACTATCTGCAGGTTATTTCCAGTCATTCTGAGCAGAAAAATCCACAATTCTAGGGGGTCGGATTTTTCAGACTTTTTTCAGGTCCGCGGCTTACGCTTTTTTTTCGGGTTGTGGCCTCAACTGACTCCTTTTGCGTTTTCTCCCATTTAATCCATTCCTGGTTCCTTTTTTCTTCGTATCTACTATCTGCAGGTTATTTCCAGTCATTCTGAGCAGAAAATCTACAATTCTAGGGGGTCGGATTTTTCAGACTTTTTTTCAGGTCCGCGCTTACGTTTTTTTTCGGTTGTGGCCTCAACTGACTCCTTGCGTTTTCCCCATTTAATCCATTCCTGGTTCCTTTTTTTTTCGTATCTACTATCTGCAGGTTATTTCCAGTCATTCTGAGCAGAAAAATCCACAATTCTAGGGGGTCGGATTTTTCAGACTTTTTCAGGTCCGCGGCTTACGCTTTTTTTTCGGTTGTGGCCTCAACTGACTCCTTTGCGTTTTTCTCCCATTTAATCCATTCCTGGTTCCTTTTTTCTTCGTATCTACTATCTGCAGGTTATTTCCAGTCATTCTGAGCAGAAAAATCCACAATTCTAGGGGGTCGGATTTTTCAGACTTTTTTCAGGTCCGCGGCTTACGCTTTTTTCGGTTGTGGCCTCAACTGACTCCTTGCGTTTTCTCCCATTTAATCCATTCCTGGTTCCTTTTTTTCTTCGTATCTACTATCTGCAGGTTATTTCCAGTCATTCTGAGCAGAAAATCCACAATTCTAGGGGGTCGGATTTTTCAGACTTTTTCAGGTCCGCGCTTACGCTTTTTTTCGGGTTGTGGCCTCAACTGACTCCTTGCGTTTTCTCCCATTTAATCCATTCCTGGTTCTTTTTTCTTCGTATCTACTATCTGCAGGTTATTTTTCAGTCATTCTGAGCAGAAAATCTACAATTCTAGGGGGTCGGATTTTTCAGACTTTTTTCAGGTCCGCGGCTTACGTTTTTTCGGTTGTGGCCTCAACTGACTCTCTTTTGCGTTTTCTCCCATTTAATCCATTCCTGGTTCCTTTTTTTCTTCGTATCTACTATCTGCAGGTTATTTCCAGTCATTCTGAGCAGAAAAATCCACAATTCTTGGGGGTCACGGATTTTTCAGACTTTTTCAGGTCCGCGGCTTACGTTTTTTGGTTGTGGCCTCAACTGACTCCTTGCGTTTTCCCATTTAATCCATTCCTGGTTCCTTTTTTTCTTCGTATCTACTATCTGCAGGTTATTTCCAGTCATTCTGAGCAGAAAATCCACAATTCTAGGGGGGTCGGATTTTTCAGACTTTTTTCAGGTCCGCGGCTTACGTTTTTTTTTCGGTTGTGGCCTCAACTGACTCCTTGCGTTTCTCCCATTTAATCCATTCCTGGTTCCTTTTTTTTCTTCGTATCTACTATCTGCAGGTTATTTCCAGTCATTCTGAGCAGAAAAATCCACAATTCTCCATTTTTCAGACTTTTTTCAGGTCCGCGGCTTACGGGGGTGGCCTCAACTGACTTTTTTTCTCCCATTTAATCCATTCCTGGTTTTTTTCAGGTCTACTATCTGCAGGTTATTTCCAGTCATTCTGAGCAGAAAATCCACAATTCTAGGGGGTCGGATTTTTCAGACTTTTTCAGGTCCGCGGCTTACGTTTTTTTCGGTGTGGCCTCAACTGACTCCTTTGCGTTTTCTCCCATTTAATCCATTCCTGGTTCCTTTTTTTTTCTTCGTATCTACTATCTGCAGGTTATTTCCAGTCATTCTGAGCAGAAAATCCACAATTCTAGGGGGTCGGATTTTTCAGACTGTTTTCAGGTCCGCGGCTTACGTTTTTTTCGGTTTGTGGCCTCAACTGACTCCTTTTGCGTTTTCTCCCATTTAATCCATTCCTGGTTCCTTTTTTCTTCGTATCTACTATCTGCAGGTTATTTCCAGTCATTCTGAGCAGAAAATCTACAATTCTAGGGGGTCGGATTTTTCAGACTTTTTCAGGTCCGCGCTTTACGCTTTTTTTTTCGGTTGTGGCCTCAACTGACTCCCTTTGCGTTTTCTCCCATTTAATCCATTCCTGGTTCCTTTTTTCTTCGTATCTACTATCTGCAGGTTATTTCCAGTCATTCTGAGCAGAAAAATCTACAATTCTAGGGGTCGGATTTTTCAGACTTTTTTCAGGTCCGCGGGCTTTACGTTTTTTCGGTTGTGGCCTCAACTGACCTTTTGCGTTTCTCCCATTTAATCCATTCCTGGTTCCTTTTTTCTTCGTATCTACTATCTGCAGGTTATTTCCAGTCATTCTGAGCAGAAAAATCCACAATTTTTGGGGGTCGGATTTTTCAGACTTTTTTCAGGTCCGCGGCTTACGTTTTTTTCGGTTGTGGCCTCAACTGACTCCTTGCGTTTTCTCCCATTTAATCCATTCCTGGTTCCTTTTTTTCTTCAGATCTACTATCTGCAGGTTATTTCCAGTCATTCTGAGCAGAAAAATCTACAATTCTAGGGGGTCGGATTTTTCAGACTTTTTCAGGTCCGCGGCTTACGTTTTTTTTCGGGTTGTGGCCTCAACTGACTCCTTTGCGTTTTCTCCCATTTAATCCATTCCTGGTTCCTTTTTTCTTCGTATCTACTATCTGCAGGTTATTTCCAGTCATTCTGAGCAGAAAATCTACAATTCTAGGGGGTCGATTTTTTCAGACTTTTTCAGGTCCGCGGCTTACGTTTTTTTCGGGTTGTGGCCTCAACTGACTCCTTGCGTTTTCTCCCATTTAATCCATTCCTGGTTCCTTTTTTTTCTTCGTATCTACTATCTGCAGGTTATTTCCAGTCATTCTGAGCAGAAAATCTACAATTCTTGGGGGTCGATTTTTCAGACTTTTTCAGGTCCGCGCTTACG